>ML276039.1:1355-16103 GCA_005239495.1 Nicotiana undulata
GGGGGGGGGGGGGGGGTAGTGAAAAAGGAGGTGTGACACATACTCGTCGTCGGAGACAACCTTCCTCCTACGTGACTTGTGGACCAGCGAACCCTCTTCTTCCTCTTCCTCCTCTAAGGTCCCGGACCCACTTGCTTTTCTTTTCGACAAGGAGGAACCAACAATGATCTCCTGGGCCTTTTCCAGGGAAAACCTTGAAGCGGACACAACCTCAACAGAAATACCACGAGTAGCAAACCCTACGAAATGAAAGATCATGTAAAACCTAAAAGAAGAAAGAAGTAAAAAAAAACATCGCTTACCGTGGGTCTTAACCTTCCGGCCAAACCTCCCATAGAGGTACTTTCAAAAATATTTTTCTAAAGGAGCAATCGACGAGAGGTTTTCTACCCAATCATGAAAACCGGAGACATTCTCAACGGTTCACATGATTGCTGATAAGAAAGGAAACAATCACGATACTGATAAATTGTCAAAGGCAAAGGAAAGGAAAGTGAGCAAAACTGTACTCACCTGCAAGATTACACTTCTCGGGGAAGGGGAGATTTTCTTCACCTATTAAACCTGCAGTAGGGACAGCGACATTCCGGACATACCACCCTCGGCCTTTGTCATCATCTGGAGTAACTAACACCTTTTTACTCCTAGCCGCGAGAGTAAACACTCCTTGGCGGAACAACATCGGAGAATAGAGGTAAATAAGATGATGAAACGTGAAGGGTATGGAAGCTAAATTAGCCAAATACCTAAGGCACGCGACAACTCGCCCAACAAAAGGACTGACTTGTCCTAGACAAAGTTTGAAGAATCGACAAAACTCGATGATAACAGGGTCGATGGGAGGCTTGAATCCTAATGTGAAAGGATAAGTATAAACATAAGAATACCCAGTCTTGTAAGAGGTTATTCTTTGGTTACCATTGGGAACAACAACATGAAAATTAGGCTTCCAGTAACAATCCCTGCGTACGAGACACCAAACCCTATGTTATTTGGGTTGGATAATGATCAGCACTTTCGTGCGAAGACATTGAAGAAAACTGCTCACTCATGGCTTGACTGTCCTTGGCAAAAGAAAACTCCGCAGGTACTATCTCATCGACCCTCGGCTCACGCAATGGTTCGTTGTGTTCTCTACTCTTTGATGAAGATCTAGAAGCCCTAGCCCTTGAAGAAGATGAAGAAACAGAAGACCTAGAAGAAGATAGGGGAGTAATATGGGGAGAAGAAGAACCCCTGGAAGGAGTATAACCTAAGCTCCTAAGCCTACCACCTCTCCTACTCCGTGTAGGAGCAGAAGAAAGAGTCAGTTCATCTACAACGATGGAATTTTTAGATTGCTGGCTAGAAGAAGACATATTTACGAAGGTGAAAAATTTACAAGCAGAGAATGAATGATCAAACATTTTTCGTGAAAGTAAAGAAAGGAAAAGAGGGTATTTATACTCGAGGGAAACCGTAGAAAAATAGAAAAAACAGTGATGTGAAAGTCATAATTGAAGTTGTCACTTCGTGACTGATGCAGCCGTAAAAAAGCCTTAAAAGGCGCTGAATAGTTGCTGAACCAACCCGAGAATGCCACATGGCACATGCATTAAATAGAAGTGAAAAATGACGCATACATTCAGAGACAGATGCAATGGTACAAGTGAAGCGGCGGCAAAATATTCCCGCCATGAAGGAGTATCCACTTACCAAATATTAATCGATAAATAAATGGTAAGTGGGGGGACTATCTGTATTGGTAAAAATGAGCTTCACGCGTGTAACAATTCTGATGACTCAGCAATCTATGTGGAGCAATGAAATCTTGACAACTGGACGGGACTTTTTGAAGAGGTACGAGATTAAGAGGAACAAAATAGCATACCCATAGGGTAATAAGATACGGGATTTTCAACCTAATCGAGAAGATGAAGAGACACAGTCAGAATGTATTAAGGCGGAATAAAGGGAAGATTCGGAGGTCTTCAATAAATGACTCAAACATTACATAACCTTCATGCAACAATTACGGTTAATCATTGTAACGTTACATTAATGCCATTATTAGTCATTAATGCTCAATCACTAAAAAGGGTAGATGTTATATTAATAAATTCCCTATAAAAGGGAGTAAAATATAACTTGTAAGGACACACTTGAACCGCTATTGCAATATACTTACTTTTTATGCATTTTACTGCTTCCTATTTGGAAATTTACTTACAATCATTAGCATATTCTCTGGTTATCAGAAACTCGTGTTCTTCTTAAAATAGTTTTGGCAGAGAATCTAATTCTTTGGTTAAACAAATACACCATCAAAAAACGCCTAAAAATTAGGGTAGTCCAGTTGTACGTGCATGTATTCACATGTATTCGCGTTGTTGTATTCATGAATACAACATCAAAAAATGCCTAAGGTTAGGCCAGTCCAGTTGTACGTGCATGTATTCACATGTATTCGCGCCATGTATTCATGAATACAACAACAAAAAGTGCCTAAAATCAGGGTAATCTAGCTGGACGCGCATGTATTCACATGTCTTCGTGTTATTGTATTCATGAATATAGTAGTAAAAAATGCCTAAAATCAGGGCAGTCCAGCTGTACGCACATGTATGTATTCGCGCCATGTATTCATGAATACAGCAGCAAAAAATGCCTAAAATCAGGGCAGTCTAGCTGTACGCGCATGTATTCATGAATAAAGCAGTAAAATACGCCTAAATTTAGGTCAGTCCAGCTGTACGCGCATGTATTCACATGTATTCGCGCCATGTATTCATGAATACAGCAGCAAAAAATGCCTAAAATCAAGACAATCGAGTTGTACGCGCATGTATTCGCGATGTTGTATTCATGAATACAACAGTAAAAAAATCCTAAAACCAGGGCAGTCCGGTTGTATGGACGTGTATTCAAATGTATTCACGCAATGTATTCATGTATACAGTAACGAAAATCACCTTAAAAATAGGTATGTTCAGTTGTCTAAGAGAGAGGAAAAACATAAATAGTGTATTTCATGCCTCAATGGTAGTATATACAATAAATACTTATTATGCTATAAAATATAAAAGGTAGCCATAGAAAATAATATTTTAAAATGATTTTGATTTATAATAAATAGGGTGTATATATTTGCTATAGGATAACTTTGTTATGATATTTACAGGATAACTGTGAAATTTGATGAAAAGAGAAGTTCGTTTGACGTGATTCGGACATCCGGTTGAGGAATTATGAACCTTAAGAGTTCTTGTTGAAAACGATGATTTTTAGGCTTAATTCATAGATTTACATGTTATTTTCATGATTTTATCGCACGAGCACGTCCGTATGATTTTTCTAGACTTGTGTGCAAGATTTGTTTAGAGTCCCGAGGGCTCGAGTGAGTTTCGGATAGGCCACGGGGTGTTTTACCCTTGAAAAGAACTGCTGGTTTTTATTTTTCTGGTGTCCAGGTCCGTTGTTCTATGCGATCGCATAGATAGGACTGCGATGGCATAGTGTAACAAGAGCCCCAAATTTTTGTGTTGTGCGACTGCACGAGCAGGCATGCGATTGCACTGCCTCACCTTGGTTGTGCTATGCGATAGCATGGCCCCCTATGCGACCGCATTGTGTAAAAACCAAGCCTGGGGGAGGGGCAGATCGATACCCTGTGCGAACGCACACCCCGCCCCATGATCGCATTGCCCAACCCCCCTTACCCTATGCGATCGCACATCATTACCCCCGATCGAATAGTTGCTCAGCCCAGCTATTATAAATATCTTTTAAAAAATGGGTAGAACCCTTTCTTCTGCAACTTTTCAAGGTTCCAGCCCTAAAACGATTTTTCTTCAACAATCGTCATTCCCAATTCATAGGTAATCAATTCCAAACTTTGCTCTTTCAATTCCTTATTATTTTGCATCAGTTTTAAAGCAAAAACAAAGAATTTTCATGGTAAAAATTGAGGGTTTGGGTAGAATTAGGGAATTTTGTAAAAATCAAATTTTTATATCAAATTAAGGTCGGATTTAAAAACTAATAGCATATTTGGGTTCATGGGTAAATGGGTAAACGTAATTTGATCCGAACCCCGAGTTTAGACCAAGCAGGCTCGGGGTCGGGTTTTCACTTTTTTTGAGAAACTTAGAAAAAATTATATTTTTCGATAAAGTTTGATCCTTTAACATTATTTAATGATATTAAGTTAATTGTGATGAGATTCGAGCAAGTTAGAGGTGAATTCAAAAGGAAAAGCAATAATTGAGCAGTAAGTGACCTGCAGAATTGAGGTAAGTGTTTGGTCTAACTTTGGTTTGAGGGAATATGACTCCCCACTTGTTTGCTATGTGATATGCATGGGTGTGGTGTATAGGTGAGGTGACGAGTACCCATGCACTACCCAAATTGGTTGTTAAACATGATACCCTTTCTCGTTCCCCACTTATTTGATCGTTATCTTAATTGTTATATGTTCATTATTGTTTCTATGACTATTTAGCCTTGTTGAATTGTTGTTAGATATTGTTGTGACTATTTGGAAAGAGTTTGGTTGTTTGAGTTGGCTTCCTTGTGATATAAAAATTGTTGAGAGGTTTGGCATTGTGTTTACAAAATAAATATATATATTTTGGTATTCTTGTTTGTTTCATGATTGAGAGGATATTGAGGAAGTTATGAGAAAAATGCAGTTTATTATTTATAATTGTTGAGACAAAAATATTGTGAAAGGCTTGGCCTGAATTGTGAAATTTATGAATAAACTGGTATGATATGTCTGGTGGGAGCGGGTTGCACGCCGCAACAAGGAGTGATAAGGGTGGACAAGTGGGAGCGGGTTGCACGCCGCAACAGGAGTAAAAAGGGTGATATTATAGGGAGGAGCAATAAGGGAGGACAGGTGGGAGCGGGTTGCACGCCGCAACAAGGAGCGATAAGGGAGGACATTTATATTTTACTGATTTTTAAAAGAATAAGAAAATATAAGTTTTGAAAAGTTAAAATGTCTATTTCACTACTCTTTAAATATTTTAGCACTATTTTTATTCAAAGTTAAAGTTTGAAAAGTTGGAAATTTATTTGAGAATTGGTTATAGCTGAGTTATTTTATTTTGTTGCAACACTTATTCATCTATCTGTTTAGATTTCTTCCTTGCTTTATTATTTATTGTTGTTATCGATTATATTGTTGAAGCCCCGCCTTAGCCTCGTCACTACTTCGCCGAGGTTAGGCTCGGCACTTACTTAGTACATGGGGTCGGTTGTACTGATACTACATTCAGTGCTCTTTTGCACAGATCCAGGTACTAGTCAGCAGTAGAGGATTTCAGGATTACCACCAATTCATTTGGAGACACGAGATACATCTGCCGGCGTTCGCAAATTCTGAGATTCTTCTCTTATTGTCATTTACACTGTTTTATTATATTAAGAACAGTTACACTATTTCTCTCAGCCGTTATTTGTAGTATTCTTTAGTAGTTCGTGGATTGTGACACCAGACCCTGGGGTAGTCTTAGAGTTATTTATATGATTAGTTCATGGTTCGTTTCATTTAATTGGTCATTTTCATTATTCTATTTTATTGTTGTTGGGAATTACTCTGATTAAGTCTTTTTTAAATTGATCTATTTATGCTGAAGTAATTAATTAAGGAAATTAGTTAATCAATTTCTAACATTGGCTTGCCTAGCAAGTGTGGTGTTAGGCGCCATCACGATCCCTAAGGTTGGGAATTTGGGTCGTGACATGCTAGCCAAGCATTATTCCAGAAATTAAGATTTGAGTTGGACCCCGGTTGCCATTGGATTCAAAGCTGACATTTATGCCATCCCAGGAGGATATTTTGCCAAGTAGCTGAGTAACCACTCCATGTTCGTGTGTGTTTGTATTTGTGGATGAGGGTGTTCGCCCATAGTTGATTTGTGGAATGGAATAGGCGCCATGCTAGTCCTGCTATTAGGGCATTATTTTTTAGTTGGAGCCTCTTGATACCAACCCCTCCCATCGTCTTAGGAGATGTGACTTTCTTCCAACTAATCAAGTGTAATTTTCTTTTTTTATTTGTAGTACCCCAAAGGAAATTACGCATGTATTGTTCCATTTTATTTGTTATATTTCTTGGAATTGAGATATATTGCATGGCATGGTTAGGTAATGTAGATAGGGTTGATTTAATGAGAGTTAGGCGACCAGGAAGGGATAGAAACCTAGTTTTCCACCCGACAAGTTTAGTTTTAAAATTATCCAAAAGAAATTGGAAGTCTGCCTTAGTGGCCCTCTTCTTAAATATTGAAAAGCCCAATTATTTTCCAAAGTGGTGTCCTTCCCTCATGCTAAAACAACTCAAAACATTGTTTTTAGCTTGAGTTGTACAATTGCTGGAGAAGAAATTGTTTGATTTTTGGAAGTTTATAGTTTGTCCTGATAGATTGGTGAAATTACTAATAGAGTCAATGATAGTGTTGTAGCTTGTTGGAGTTACTTTGGACATTAGAATGATGTCATCTACAAAAAAAATGAGATAGTTATGGCCCTTGGGTGGAAATTTGTATTGGTTTCCATAGAAGGTAATCTACAGAATTGAAGATATTCCGGGATAATCATTCCAAACACATAATAAAAATATATGGTGATGTGGGTCTCCTTGTCTAATGCCCGTAGAGGGTTTAAAATATTGAGTTTTGAGCCATTGATTAGGATGGATATCGACGAGGTCGTAATGCAAGACATGATAAAGGATATTAGTTTATTTGGTAAATTTAAATGATGTAGTGTGTCCTTGATGAAGGACCATTCAAGGCTTATAAAAAGCCTTTTCCAGATCTATTTAGCAGCATATGTCCTAGTTTGCCTGATTTTGTTTCTCATATGTGTAAGGACATCTTGTACGATTATGGCATTGTCAGATGCTCTTTTCCCTTGTTGGATACTGGACTGTGTTGGTCCTATGATTTTAATGAGGTATGGCTTTAGACGATGTACAATAATTTTAGTAATTAATTTGTAGATCGTATTGCAGAGACTAATAGGGGAATATTGATTAATGAATGTTTGATTTTTGACTTTAGGGATGAGGCACAAGTAGATCATGTTGATTTATTCAGGAATTTGGTCATAGGTGAAAACATGGCGACATGTGGTGACTGAGTGACTGACATTGTTCCAAAAAATTTGGAAACAATATGGATGTAGGCCATCTGGTCCTGGAGCCTTGTATAGTTGAAATGATAATAGGGCTTGTTTTATTTCGAACAAGGATAGAGGTTGATCTTGGTCATTTTGGTCAGCAGTTGTTAAGCCATTTGTCATTGTTTATTTAAATTCTTTCCTAATAGTATACTGATGTTGAGTGGTATATAAATTGTGGTAGTAATTGTTTATTTCTTGTTGTATTTGACTGGGATCAAGAATCCAATTCCCTACATTGTCTTTTAAAGCGTTAATACGATTACGCCTACGCCTTTGAAGGGTAGACATTTGGAAAAAATTAGTGTTTGAGTCCCCTTCATTTAACCAGTTAATTCTTGATTTTAGTTTCCAAAAATCCTCCTCTCGCTTAAGGATGGAACTAAATTCATGGTTAAGAGCAATCTCAAGGTTTTCTAGAAAATTGCTCGTAGGGTAGTGAATTGAAGTTTGTATCCCCTTAATTCTGGATAACAATGTACGTTTTATTTTTGAAGATATTTACAAAGGTTTCCTTATTCCAGTGTAGTACATTGTGCTAAAAATTAGAGGTTGCTTCCATGATGGAGGTGGCATTGTGCCATGATTGTTGGACAACAGATATAGCTGTAGGGTGGGTTGTCCACATTTTTCAAAACGAAATATGTGATTCCTAGGCATGTTTTGAGGCTGTAGTACTACTAGTAACGGGCAATGGTCAGAGTAAGTTTGCGGTAGGTGCTGAACTAGTGCCTCAGGGAATAGATTAAACCATTCATAATTGGCTAGTAATCTATCTAGTCTTTCCAGTATAGTGTTACCTAAACGTCTTTTATTAGTCCAAGTAAACCGGCTACCCTTAAACCCTAGGTTACATTAATTAAGATTGTGCCATGATTATTGGACAACAGATATAATTGTAGGGTGGGTTGTCCACATTTTTTCAAAACGAATTATGTGATTCCTAGGCATGTTTTGAGGCTGTAGTACTACTAGTAACGGGAAATGGTCAGAGTAAGTTCGCGTTAGGTGCTGAACTAGTGCCTCAGGGAATAGATTAAACCATTCATAATTGGCTAGTAATCTATCTTGTCTTTCCAGTATAGTGTTACCTAAACTTCTTTTATTAGTCCAAGTAAACCGGCTACCCTTAAACCCTAAGTCTAATAGGTTACAATAATTAAGATAGTTTACGAATGCGTCAACTCTAGAGTTATTAATAGGGTTACCCCCAAACTTTTCATTGGCCCCAGTGACTTCATTAAAGCCCCCCCTCCCCCCCCCCCCNTAGGGTTACCCCCAAACTTTTCATTGGCCCCAGTGACTTCATTAAAGCCCCCCCCCCCCCCCCCCCCTACTAATCAAGGCCAGTATAAGAGTCATTCATTCTTTTTAAATTTTCCTAAAGATGGCTTCTTGCTATAGTGGAGTTATTAGCATAAATCGAAGAAAATAACCACTTAGTGGGATTGGGCCATACCTGGACCATGCAATGCACTTCTTGTATTGTCATAGTAACACATTCGACTGTAACAAATTCTGCATGCCATAGTACGGCGATACCGCCTGACATACCTTGGGCTTCTACTTGTGCCATATGAGAGAAGTTAAAGTCATTTTTTAAGACTGTGTGGTCTTACATACGGGTTTCTAAGAGAACTAGCATGTAGTTATCCGATAGAGACCTAAATTGCCTTCTAAATTCCCCGTATGATTTGGCCACCACTTTATTCACAAGTACAAAGAAATGAAATAACTACAAATCAAGACTAAGCATGAATTCATGTGGTCCGAATTTAAAATTACGCCATTAATTCATCATCACAGAATCATAATCTCAAGTTATACAGTAACAATTTCTTCAATTACACTCTTGTGAGCAATTTACATGAACTAAAAATGGGCAGATGTGGCATTTCTGTTCCTTAGGTGCTTTTAGCTTCAAATCTGCATGCAAAATCCTACTGACAACCTATGATTGTATTAGTAAAAATAAATATTACACGTGTAATTAATAAAGTGGTTGACATGGCAAGCCTCGTAGATCAATGGAGGAATGATAGCTGGAAGAATACTTAGCAAGAGGTACGAAGCAAGTAGATGCGAGCTAAAAATCCACGAGATGACTAAAACCGGGTTCTCGGGTCTATTCAAGGATTTGAAGAGACACGGTCAAGATGAACCAGGACAGAAAAGGGGGCAGATTCATAGATCTTAAATTTATGGGTCCAAACGTTACAAAATCTTCACGAAATAGTTATGATTACCTATTCTAACGTTTCATTAATGATATAAATGCTCATTATGACTCAATCATAAAGAGGAGTGGACGTTGTACTTGAAACTCCCTATTAAGGGGAAAGAAATATTATTCGTATGGACACATTCTGATCATTATTGGAATATATTCTACATTCTTCTGATTTCTATTAATTACTTTATTATTTTCTTTTCTAATTTCCTTTATCATTTCTAAGAGAATATTAGATTACTTGATTATCAGTAGTCGGTGTACTTATTAAAATAAGCTTTGACTGAGAATTCAATTCTCTATTTAAACAAATTGGTTATGTTACCGGGAATCTGATAATCTTTTCTTACTTTCCAAATTACTTTCTCTTAATCGAATCATGCCAAATGTCAACAACAACAACCAACAAGCAGTAGGAACTCTAGTTCCCTCGCCTCAAGGAACCCCACGTGATTCGAGGAAATCATTACCAGAAAGATCCGCTACTCAAAACAATGACCAACTCGGAAATGAACAAACTGATGAGCAAGACGATGTGAAGCAGTTAATTGTTGAATATGTGAACGATGCTCTCCAGGCTTTCGTAAGGGGACTACCAACTGTACATGGAAAACATCCTCCGAACAATACCGCAACAGGGAGATACAAAGTTACTTCGAGAATTTGTAGACAGATTCCAACGAGAAAGGATGATGTTAGCTAGAGTACCTGAGAACTGGGCAGCCATGGCATTTGCAAGCAATTTGAACGGAAAAAGCTCAGAAGCTACGAGGAGACTCAAAGAAAGCTTGCGGAAATTTTCCTGCCACGACATGGAATAATATTTATAACAGGTATAGTACCAAATTGCGGATCGTAGAGGATATTGTAGCTCAGTCAAAGGTAGAAGAAAAAACAAATTTGAGGCGGTCAGAATCAGAAAAGAGCCCCCAGTAAGAATAGGTACGAGCCTTATATGAGACCTTCGGGACGAAAAGCTTGTTCCAAATTTGAAAACGAAAGGGTTGATCATAGACCATCAAACACAGATACGAGTTCATCATAATCAAAATTCAGAAAGGAACGAAGTGAACGTAATAGGAATAACGCAAATGCAAGAATTGGAGACTACAATTTCAATGTGAGCACTTCCGAGTTAGCTTTCGTCTTAAGAAGCATGGGAGATAAATTTCGATGGCCCAAAGAGATGATATCAAATCCAAACAAAAGAAACACAGACTTCTAGTGTGAATTCCACAATGACCACGGTCATAGAACATCAGACTGTAGATTATTGCAAGGTGAGGTAGAACATTTATTGAATAAGGGCTATCTAACAGAGTTGTTTAGTAAAAAAGGCAAGCAAGCATATATGAACAACACACATGAGCCCCCGATACCATCTGTAATGACCCGGCTTGTCATTTTAAGAATTTATGCTCCGTTTAGTGACTTAAGGTCTTAAGTAGCTTCGCAATATGTATTATGACTCTCGTGTGTGGTCAAGTTAAGTTTTTGAAAGATTCAAAATTTAAATTAAAGAAAAATTCTCACTTCGAAGCTTAAATAGAAAGAGTTGACCAGAGATTTGACTTTTGAGAAAATGACCTCGAAATGGAGGTTCCATGATGTCAATAGCTTCGTACGATTCTTTCGTACTTAGGTGTATGTTCGGATTTGGATTTGTTAGTCCATAGATCAATTCGGCAAATTTTGGAGAAAATTAGAAAGTTGACGCGTTATAATAATATTATTTTATGTGCGGACGAGGTCGATTAATATGATGGATACAAATTGAATATGATAATAAGTGTACGAGGAATATTATAAGATATATGGGTTCTAAGGAAGGTTCTAAGTCCAAGCCAAGTTGGAAAAATTGCATAATAGACTAAAATTCCAAGAGAATGCGCACAAGACCCTACTTTGGACGAGCATAGCTCTCAATATATGAAGAATTATATGGTTTATAACCAATCAAATTAAATATCTTTGAGTCTAGTTTCCAAATCTTCAAACCGTTCGTCATTCGGACATTCCTACATAAAGTTATGATCAAATTACCAAAAGCTGGAAAATGCGTTCATGTGGGAGTGATTATGCGATCGCATAGTGCTCCAGAACTGCCCAATTTTGGGCACCGAGTTATGCGACGCGTATGCGGTCCGCATACCTATTCTGCGACGCATTATGCTATCGCAGACCTTGTTTCGGAGGCTTAATCTTCCTATTTTCATAACCCGACCCCATTTTGATAAATAGGCTTTGGGGTTTATTTTGGGGTGATTCTCTGAGCATTCTAGAGAGAGATGAGAGCATTTTATAGAGATAGGGAGGAAACCCAACATTCAAGACATCCAATCTTGCATCAATCTTCAAGAATCAAGGAACCCAATAACAAAATCTTCATCTAAGAGGTAAGGATTCCATACCCTAGTCCTTAATTTCGATTTTTTGGTAAAGATGGGGGATTAGGAGAATGATTCTTGGGTGTGAAAGTATTAATTATACATGCTTGTAACAATAGGGTTGTGGGAAGATTGTTGAATTTAAATAGGTAAAGATTGGGTTGAAAATGGTAGAAATCTTCAAAACTTTATTTTAGGAATTGCAAGTTCATATGATGTCGGAATTCAATAATTTTTGTATGGTTGAGCTCGTATCGGAACGGGTGTTCGGATTTCGTGAGTTTTTCTGGTATTCGAAACATGGGTCTTGCCGTCGATTTTAAAATGAATTTCAGATTTTAATCCAGCATATTAGTAATTTGATATGGAATTAATTCCTATGATTCGTATTGAGTATATTGAATTGGTTGTGATTAGATTTGAAGCTTTAGGACATGAATTTGCGAGGCTAAGGTTTATTGAAATCTTGAATTTTGTTGCGAAACGAGGTAAGTATCTTGCCTAACTTTGTGTGGGGGAACTCCCCCTTAGGGTTGAGTCTTCTTTGTTGATTATAGTCCGTGTATGCGAGGTGAAGAGTGTGTACTCGGACTTATTTGATAATAGATTGACCTTTTAGGATTCGTAGGTCCTTATGTTACATGTGTATGACTTGTAATTGTTATAATTGAATCCTTCGTTGTTTACTTCATCCTTTCCTGCTTAAATTAGAATTACTTGCTTTTGGATTCCTTTGTTGGCTATTTGATCTTAATTGACTTAACTGAATATTTTACTGCTCTCACCTCCATGCTATATTTGCTTTCTAAAACTGCTCAATTGACTATATTAGTGTTATCTAGCTTATTAGTTGTTTAGTCGTAGTTAGAACAGTCGTTTCGTTAGAGTCAAGCATGCCCGTGAGTCTTACATTGTGATCTATATGACTTTTTCTCTTATGTGCTACTTGGGTCTAATTGATGAATGATTATGTTGCTGATGTTTTCTTGATGTTGCCTATTATTGGGCTTCCGTTTGAGCGGAGTTTTATTCCGTAAAGTTAATTTCTTAGGCGAGATTGGTTATAGTTGTTTTTCCCTTGTCGGGATGGTATTGTTTTTCATTGTTGACGCCCTTTCCGGGATGGTGTGTTTTCTATTATTGCTTTGCTGTTATGGTATTGGTTGCATTGTTGATTCCCTTGCTGGGACATTGTGATTTATGGTTCCTATAGCTGATGTGTTTTGTCAATTTATTGTGTATTTATTTATCTATACACGAGGGGACATTCTGTGCCGAGTGATCGTGAGGTTATCACACGAGGGGACATGCTGTGTCGATTGTTTATTATTTATCGCACGAGGGGACATGCCGTGCCGATTGTTTATTATTTTCGCACGAGGGGACATGCCGTGCTGTTTTTTTATTATTTATCGCACGAGGGGACATTTCGTGCCGATTGTTTATTATTTATCGCACGAGGGGGCATGTCGTGCCGATTGTTTATTATTTATCGCACGAGGGGACATGCCGTGATGATTGTTTATTATTTAATGCACAAGGGGACATTCCGTGTCGTGTGTTCCTTTATTTATTTATGCGCGAGGGGACATTCCGTGCCAAGTGATTGTTTTTACTTTAGCATGAGGGGGCATGCCGTGCACTTGTCTTTGCATTATACTTTTCCGTGTTCTTGTTTGATATCTACCGCATTTGTTTAAGAGTTAATATTCCGTTGTTTAAATCTGGATATTCGCATTGATCCCTTACTACATTTATTGACAAGACAAGTTTGAGTACGGACTGGGTTCCGACATATTTACCTTGAGGAGATTATGATTACGAGATTTTTCTGAAAAGGTATTATTGAAAAGTAATGGTTTTCGAAAGGATTATATCTGAAGACTTTTACATCGAAAGTATATTTGAAAAGCACTAGTTTTGCATAAAATGATACTTGGAAGTATTTAGTTGGAAAGTATCAATGGAAACTTCGTAATTTGAAAGAAAACTATGTTTTACGTAACCCTCTCTAATACATATACTTATATATATTTTGGAGAAAGTATGTTTTCTAGGAAATCTTTCTACATAAAAATGATTTTATTAGCAAAGCTTTTCATATAATCTGTTGTTTAAGTGTCACGACCCGAAATCCCACCTTTCGGGCCGTGACTGCGTCTAACGTTGAACCCGCTAGACAAGCCAACGTATACAACATTATTGCCTTAATAACACAACGTAACAGTATTTAAAACTATTAACCTTCAAACATTTACTGAAATAACTCGAATTCATTAATGTCCAACCTTTTCCGAAAACATCCCACACCATTAACTCTCGAATATTTTTTTTTACTAAACATCCCAAATCACCTCAAATGTTTCACAGCGGAATAATAATATTACTTCAACAAAACTCATAATAAAATGATAAGACAACAATAACGAACAATCCCAAAACCGGGGTGCCACAACCTCACGAACTAACTAACTGAGTGCTAAATACAAAGTCTGAAAGAAATATATAATTGTCTTGGAACTAGAAGAAAAAGGCAAGACAATGAGGAAATCCAAATGTAGGAGAGACACCAAGGCCCACGAACGCCAGCGGGTATACCTTGAAGCTCTGGGTGGACTGAAGGTGACTCCCTCAACGCGGTCCACTGGGTTTGGATGCGGGATCTGCATAACATTAAGAAGTGCAGTGTAGTATCAGTACAACCGACCCCATGTACTGAGTAAGTGCCGAGCCTAACCTCGGCCGAAGTNGCCGACAAGTAGGGGATACGAGAGCAAAAAGGGGGTGGGGGGGCAAGTGAAATAAAGCAGTCACATCGACAGATAGAAATGATCCAGAGAAACAATCCAACATAATCGACAACGAAACAAGCATAAATGTCAGAAAAGTAAACAATGGTACGGCATCACCCTTCGTGCATTTACTCTCTTCCTCACAATGCAATGTAATCAAATATCATGGCAC
>ML276041.1:7226-44118 GCA_005239495.1 Nicotiana undulata
CCCCCCCCCAATATAATGAAACTCTTATTCTACGCTCTTCAGACAGAATGAAAAAATGCTAGAGAATTTAACAACAAGAGACGTTTGAACGAGACTTAAAATATTTTTTGAATGATTTTTCCTACAATGCTAACCTCGGCTAGCCGGGAATTTTTTTTTTATGTATAAGGCTCAAATTCTGTGCACTATACGCGTTTAAATTGTTGTTATGTCATAAATTATTGGTGGGGCCAAAAAAATGGGTATAGCGTTCAGTTTTTGGGCGCTATACCTTTTGTGTCAGCTTTTTCAGCTATAGCGCCCAAAAATTGGACGCTATACATTAAATTATTATTTTTTAATGTATAGCGCCCAAAAACTGGACGTTGTACCTTAACGGCAAAAATTACCATTAAGGTATAGCGCCCAATTTTTGGGCGTCATATATAGATTGGTTCCTTTTTTTTTTACCACTTATTTATTTATGTTCTTTGTATCAAAAAGTACTACATTTCATTGATGGCTATAAATCAGGTTACAAGGATCAGATTACATAACGGTAGATAGTTCTGTAGTAGGAAAACGACGCATTAAATTTCATGTGTCTGTGGACAATGATTAGAAGTGTGATAATGGTTCTACATCATGCAAACCTATCACACAAAAACCTGCAAATCGAATGTTAGTTTCTGGAAAGCAAATCCTCTATAGAGCTTCTTGCAGTTCTACAGATCATGAGGACAAGCCTATTGAGATACAAAAAGGTAGAGTTATGTTCCATTTAATTCATTAGGTTGACATTCTTTGTAACGGGAAACAATACCCATGTCTTTAGTTGGATGTATGGTTAGATATTTGATATGCATTTTTTTTTTTTGCTGGAATTTAGATATTAATCAACTTTTTTGCATGTACAACATTTGAAACTTTTGAAAAAAATAGTGGATTACTCACAAAAGCTACAATGGGTAGAGAAGGTTATTAGTTTAATGAGTAAAAAAATAAATGGATCGAGCTATAAAACTCCCTAATATTTACGCAGATTTTTGTTAAATTTGTATATCAAATTGACCCATAATTTATTTTTTTATTGATTGATATGTTAATTATAGCCATATTTAAGAAAAAATTTATTTGGTACTTGAACAAATAAGTACTTAGAAACAAACAAAGATATTAAAATTTGAGTTGGGCAATAGTCTGTTGCTTAGCCCATTTTGACAGATTAATGATTGATTACGCTCATTATTAATCCTCTTAAATTGAGCTAGCATTTGACCATAGATTTTCAAATTTATTTTGAAAAATTTGATTTGGGTGAAGTTTGGTTTGAAGATGAAAATGTGTTTGGACATATGCTTTCGAAATATATTTCCCAACTTTATTTTGGAAAAATATGTATAAAATTCTCAAGTTTTGAGATTTTGGCCCAAATCAGCAATTGAGGTGATTTTGGGATTTAGGATTTTGTCATAATGTCGACAAAATTTATGGCCAAATATAAATTTGCTAAATAAATCCTAAATTTATTTTAGCAAGACTCATGGTCAAATGGTCCAGAGTCTCCTATTTCTATGATTATTAGTAGTCCTGTTCCGAGGAGGAGTAGGTTGTAGATTACACTATATATGTTGTGTTGTATACATAAAGTAGCAGCCTTGTAATTAATTAATTACGCTGCCGTCCAACATCCTACATACTTTACCCCGGAGAGTAGAGATTCATATGGATACGGAAAGAGATTCTCTTGAACTGGTCAGGCGCGTGGAAGAGCTTTTATCTTTGATTCACCGTATCTTCGTCGAACATCTTGAGTCAGTATCAGCTATAGAGGATATTAATTTAGAATCAGCAATCGAACTGTTGAGGCGCGTTAGAGCGGACGTAGAATACCTCAATAATTCATTGTCCAGCATCCTTCCGCCGGCATCGACTGAAGGCGTACGCCAAATAGGCGGGCTTTTACCAGCGACAAATGATTCGATAGAGGCATTGCCGGTTGTTGATATTGTAGAACAAGACACTACTGAATGTGCTATTTGTTTGTTGGAATTTCAAGTGGGTGCCCAAGCTAAAGAGATGCCATGTAACCATCGTTTTCATTCCAATTGTATTAACAAGTGGTTGGGGATACGAGGGTCTTGTCCCATTTGTAGGTACAACATGCCCTCTTTCTAAAGTCGTATAAGAAATTGTTATTATTCTACTAGTACTAGTAGTAGAAAGAAAGAAATTGTTATTGTTCTATCAAGACGCCTTCTTTCTAATTATTGGAAAAGTCAAATCTCATTTGGCTTAGGCCTCCTTCAATGTTTGTACTTAAATAGTAGCAATTGTGTTATTTTTCTTTCTATTTTATCTTTTACCCTCTCTGATGAATAATGGTATCTATGGTGTGGTATGCCCCTAGGTGTTGCCTACAACTTAACTAACAATGAAACATAGAAATTTAACTTTATTATAACCTAAAAAGCATAGTACAAAAGTCTCGTTATGTATGTGAATAAGCAAGATCCAATAACAATCGAACAGTGATGTGTTCTGCTCTTGAATATGTCGTATAGTAGTTTAGTCGAGTATTTCGGATCGTGAGGGCGTGACAGCTAATTGTGGGAGTTAATCTTAAGTCTGACTATCGACTACAACATAAATAATCTCCACTAATTCAATCAACAGAAACAATATACAAGTTCACTGTAATCGAAATAATTGAAATAATAATTACTTCTCGTAACAAACAAGGCAACAACCAGTACAAAAAGAAACGGACTTAAAAAAACAACTGAATCCTCCAAAGAAGAATAAGAACAGCTGAATACTCTATTCCGAGTTAATCCCTTGAATGGTTACTCAAATTTTGAGAATTGCTTATAAAAATAAGTTTTTTTTTTAAAGACAATAAAATCACTCACTAAACACCTCAAAAGCCTTCTTCTCTCCTAGTTCACATGCCATGTTATTAAAGCCATTTTTTTAATAAAATAATGGACATATTTAACTCATCAAACCCATTTAACCAAACCAATATTACATACCCAATCAAATATTACGGGGTTAAAGAACGACAAAGGAATCGAATCATACTTTCTATTAAACCACTTTTTCAAATCTAAGATTTTTTCTTAAATCTCAATTGAAATATATTTTCTTTCAATTTAAATTAAAATTCAAGTATTTTTATCTTTCTATTAAGATTTAAATCTTTTTATTCCTTTTCACATTAAACAACATATTCTTTACACATTATGGAATTCCGCATATGACACATAGATTCTCTCATATTGTTTAACTTTTAAAAAATCTAATTGAACCGCATATTTAAAAAACATAAATCTAGTGTAAATTTTTCCTTTGGATTTTTAGTTATTTATCCTTAAATACGTAGTGTGTAATTTTTTGGTATTTCTATTTTCGTACCATCGAGATCTTTTTATTTCTGGTGCCGAATATATAGAATCTCCACTAGTATAATATATATTGTATTATTACTTATATTTTATATTTGAAATATTACATTATTAGTCTTATATGAAATATAATACATTGCTAGTCTATTTCATATTAAGATATTGATATCCTAACTTGGCTTATTAATATCTCGCAATATATTAAATTAAAGCCCAAATGTAACTCAAGTAACTCAAATCCAATTTTTTGATATTTGATTTTAATTTTAAAACTTTACCTATTCATTTAGATTACATGCTAGTTTATTCCTTTGCCGATTTTTAATCGGGTCATGATTGATCTGACATAAGACATGAGCTTGGTTAAATGTGTTCAATGAGTTAAATAGGTTTATTATTAAAAAATGGGCTTTTATGACATGGCATGTCACAAGCGCATAAGCAAATTAGTAGAATATATAAAACCTCTTATACTACTGTTTGGAGTAAGATAGACAAAAAGATAAATACAACAAGGAAGAGACTCGGGGTTTGCATAACGGAGCATAAGAAGCAGCTCACCACTAAGTCTCCAGGTAGCGGAGGTACGCGCTTGACTGGCCACCAGATGCACCTGCCTCAGATCCTGCATGATTAGTGCAGAAGTGTAGCGTGAATACATAAATAACATGTACCCAATATGTATCTAGTCTAACCTCGAAGAAGTAGTAACGAGGATTCGTCATCGACACTTACTAAGGGTTAATAAATAAAATATAGAAATCATAAGTATGCATGAAAATACATCAACAATAGTGAGATAAGAAACAAGAATGTATAATTCTTAAACATAATATTAATTTAAAATCTCCAACTATCACATGCCAAGTATTTAAACACATAAGAACCACGAAGTAATTTTCTGTTCTCAGGTCAAGAAGAAATATCAAGTATAATCAGACTCCGAACAATATCACACACGATTTTTGAGGTCGTAGGCCCGATCCAGAATAGTGTATACATTGCCGAGGGTCGACCGACATATACCATAGATGCATCTATTATACTGTCGAGGTGTTCGGCATGATCCACAGGATAGAGAATACTCTACAACTGCGATTTATGACTTACGGCATAAGAATAATACTCAAAGAAGGCATAAGTTCCGCTAATAATCAAGTATTCTTCCAAGACTCAAAGTAATGAAGCTCACTCTTTACAATTCCTTTATCCAATTTAAATTCCAAATTTAGGTAATTATAATATCAAGTTGGCTACAAATAATACAAGTTATTCATTGTAGAGTCCTAAAACTACCCAGACATAAGCATGATATTAGCTACGTATGGACTCTCGTCACATTGTGCGCATATAGAACCCACATTTATTAACAAATAACCATTTACAATAGCTACGGGGATAATTTCCTCTTACAAGGTTAGGCAAGAGACTTACCTCATTTTCAAGTCCTCTTTCCAGACCACAATTCACACACTAAAAGCCTCAAATCGATGTCACGCAAACCGAAACAAGCGAAATATTGTACAAACTAATCAGTAATACTCAAAAATTTATAATTTAACTATTAGAGTAATTACCCAACCTAACTTGTAAGATCCCTAAATTTCACCCCCAGACTATGCCCCAGGATTCCGGAAATTTTCGTAATTAAATGTTACCCATAACCTCACGATTACAAATATATAACTTCTAACCATTTTCATAATCATTTTTGTGGTCTAGTCCCATTTTTAACCTAGATTTTTCAATAAACTCCTAGAATTTCCACATTTTACATGTTAAAATCTACCCATAATCTGTATATTTAACTTATATTAGGTAGAAATTACTCATCTTATAATGCTCGATGAAAATCCCTCCCCAAGAAGCTCCAAATTCGGACAACACAATTGAGAAATGAGAAAAATAAGCATAAGTTCCATCTTTAAATCAAGACACTGCCCGGTTGACCCTTCTTCGCGATCGCGGAAAAGGCCTCGCGATCGCGAAGACAAAGTTGGCCTAGTCCCAGGAGGTCTTCATCACGAATGCGAGGGAAGACACACGATTGCGAAGTCTTGCCCGGCCTGAGCTTCGCGAACGCGGTCAGCCCTTCGCGAATGGGAAGAGCAAAGGTGGCAGGCCCACCCCATGCCCTTTATTCTTCACGAATGCGGGCCACACAACTTTTTGTTCGCGAACGCGTAGGGAAAAATTTCCAGTCCCCCAATTCCTTCTCTGCGAACGCGACTCCACCTCCGCGTTTGCGAAGAAGGAAACCAGAACCAGCAATAGCAGAATTTCAGACTTAGCTCCGGGTGGTCCGAAATTCACCCGAGCCACCCGGGACTCCGTCCAATTGCACCAACAAGTCCATAAATATAATATGGACCTCCTCGAACCCTCGGGACACGTAAAACAACATCGAAACAAGGAATCACACCCAAAAACCAAATTGATCAACTTATGAACTTCAAACCTTTCAACTAGCTATGAACGCGTCGAATCTTATTTAGACAACTCGGAATGACACCAAATTTTGTGTACAAGTCATAAATTACCATACAGATCTACTCTCAGGCTCGGAATATCAAACGGACCTCGATAACACCAAAGTCTACTTCAAACCTAATTTAAAGAACTTGAAAACCTTCAATGCGCCAACTTTCAACATTTAGCGCCGAAATGCTCCCAGATCACCCGAAACTCGATCCGAACACACGCCCAAGTCCAAAATACATCTATTGGAATAATAAAATCCCGATTCCTAGGTCATTTACTCAAAATGTTGACTCTAGTCAAACTTGGACATCTTAGGCCACTATTAAGGAACCAAGTGTTCTCATTTCAACTCGAACCCTTACAAACCCAAAGCAACCATCCCCGCAAGTCATAACATATTAAAATCACATACGGGGAGTCTTAAGTAGGGAACATGGATCTACAAAGAAAAATGGTTGGTCGGGTCATTACATTCTCCACCTATTTAACAAATGTTCTTCGTCGAACGGGTCTAGAATCATACTTGGGGTGCTGAATAAGTGTGGAAATCTACTCTGCATGTCCTCCTCGGCCTCTCAAGTCGCCTTCTTGACTGATTGACCCCTCCAGTGCACCTTTACTGCAGAAATCTTCTTAGAACTTAACTGGCAAACCTGCCTGTCAACAATGGCAACTGGCTCCTCCTTATAAACCAAGCTCTCATCTAGCTGAACCGTGATGTAATCCAAAACATGCGACTTGTCAGCATGGTACTTCCGGAGCATAGACACTTGGAAAACCGAATGAAATCCCGATAGACTGGGAGGCAAAGAAAGCTCATAAGCAACCTCCTCAACTCGCCTCAACACCTCAAATGGGCCAATAAACCTTGGGCTCAGCTTGCCCTTCTTCCTGAACCTCATGATACCCTTAATCGGCGAGACTTTCAAGAGAACCTTCTTGCACACTATTTATGATAAATCAAGCTCCTTCTGATCCGCGTAACTCTTCTGTCTGGATTGTGCCGTGCAAAGTCGCTCGTGAATCAACTTTACCTTCTCCAAGGCATCCTTCATTAAATCAGTATTGTATAACCTAGCCTCGCCGGGCTCAAACCATCTGATGGGCGAGAAATATCGCCGACCATATAAAGCTTTGAATGGAGCTATCTTAATGCTAGACTAGTAACTGTTATTATAAGCAAACTCGGCCAAAGGCAAGAATCGATCCCACTACCCTCTGAAGTCAATCACACACGCTCTGAGCATGTCCTCTAGGATCTAAAATTTCCGCTTTGACTGCCCGTCGGTCTGTCGATGAAAGGCCGTGCTGACTCTACCGGTTACTCAAATCGCTCTGTACTGCTCTCTAGAAATGCGAAGTGAGCTAAAGGCCTCTATCTGAAATGATGGAAACAGGCACACCATGCAGCCAGACAATCTCCTAAATGTATATTTAGGCCAACCTCTCTGAAGAGTACGTAGTCATCACTAGAATAAAGTGTGCTGACTTGGTCAGCCAGTCGAAAATGAACCAAACATCATCAAACTTCCTCAATGTCCGCAGCAACCCAACTACGATGTCCATAGTGATGCACTCCCATTTCCACTCTAGTATAACCATATGCTGAAGTGGGCCACCTGGCCTCTAGTGCTCATACTTAATCTGCTGGCTATTTAGGCATCTCACTACATACTCAACTATGTCCTTCTTCATCCGCTGACACCAATAATGTTGCCTTAAGTCGCGATACATCTTCGTAGCACCTGGATGAATAGAATACCGAGATCTGTGTGCCTTCTCCAAAATCTTCTCTCTCAAGCCATCAACATTAGGAACACATATGCGACCTTGGAGTCGCAGAACACTGCCATCACCGATAGTAACCTCCTTAGCGCCACCATATAGTACTGTCTCTCTAAGAACCAGCAACTGCAGATTATCATATTGACGAGCCTTAATCCGCTCAAATAATGTAGACTAGGCCACAACACATGCAAGAACTCGACTGGGCTTTGAAAATATCCAACCTTACAAGTCTATTAACCAAGGACTGAATGTCCAAAGCTAATTCCCTCTTCTCTGATGAAATGGATGCCAAACTACTAGTACTCTTGGTCGTTCTGCTCAAGGCATTCGCAACCACATTTGCCTTTCCCGGATGATAAAGGATGGTAATATCACAGTCCTTCAGTAACTCAAGCCACCTGTTGTGCCACAAATTAAGATCCCTTTGCTTAAACAAATGTTGCAAGCTTGGATGATCGGCGTAAACCTAACAGGACGCCCCATAAAGATAATTCCTCCAAATCTTGAGAGCATAAACTATGGCGACCAACTTCAAATCATGTATGGGGTAATTCTTCTCGTGGGGCTTCAGCTGACGTGAAGAATATGCAATAACTCGCTCATCCTGTATCAATACACAACCCAGGCCAACACGTGAAGTGTCACAATACATAATATACATCCATGAACTGGAAGGCAACACTAACACCGGTGTTGTAGTCAATGCGGTCTTGAGCTTATGAAATCTCGCCTCGAAATCATCGGACCATCGGAACAGAGTACCCTTCTGGGGAAATTTAGTCAAAGGTGCCGCAACAGATGAGAACCCCCCCCCCCCCTGAACTGACAATAATAACATGTTAACCCCAAGAAACACCTGATCTCAGTCTCTGTGGTAGGACGAGGCCAACTCTGGACTGACTTGATCTTCCAGGGATCTACCTTAATGCTCTCACCTGATACAACATGCCCAATAATGCCACATAATCTAACCAGAACTCTCACTTGGATAACTTAGCATAATTTCTGTTCCCGCAAGGTCTGAAGCACAACTCTTAAATGCTGCTCATTCTTCTCCATACTACGCGGGTAGATCAATACGTCATCAATGAAGACAATGAAAAAATAGTCAAGATATGGCATTAACGCCCGGTTCATCAAATACATAAACACCGCCAGGGCATTGTTAAGCCGAAGGACATCATTAGAAACTCATAGTGGCCATATCTAGTCTGGAAAGCCGTCTTTGGAATATCCAAAGCACAAATCTTCAGCTGATGATACCTAGATCTCAAGTCGATCTTAAAGAACACCCCATCACCCTTTAACTGGTAAAACAGATCATCAATACGCAACAATGGGTACTTGTTCTTAATGGTAACTTTGTTTAACTGGCGGTAATCAATGCACATCTGCATGCTCCCATACTTCCCTTTTTCACAAACATTCGCCAGAAACTCCTCAAGTTGTTCCCTCAACTCTTTCAAATCTTTCGGAGCCATGCGGTACGGTGGAATAGAGATAGGTTGGGTACCTGACGCCATATCAATACTGAAATCGCTATCACGATCTGGTGGCATGCATACTAGATCAGGAGGAAACACATTGAAGAACTCTCACACAATGGGCACTGAATCAATTGTGGGAGTCTCTGCAGCAGTATCCCAAACACAAGCGGGATAAGCCAAACAACCCTTCTCGACCATATGTCGAGCATTCAAGAAAGAGATAACCCTGCTAGATGTACTGATAGATGAACCCCTCTACTCCAATCTATAGCATCACCAATGTAAAAGTCTTGGCATGGAAATCTAGAGCGGCATGGTAGGAAGACAACTAGTCCATGCCCATGATGACCCCAAAGTTGGTCATGTCGAGCAATAGAAGATCCGCTCTGGTCTTATAACCACAGTAAGTCACAATACAGGACCGGTAAATCCGACCCACAATAACAAAATCACCCACTAGCGTGGACACATATACAGAAGCACCCAAGGACTCACGAGAGACACCTAGATAATGAGCAAATCGAGATGAAACATATGAATACGTAGACCCTGGATCAAATAATACTGAGGCATCCCCATCGCAGACAGAAATAATACTTGTGATCACGGCGTCTGGGGCTACTGCATATGGTATAGCTGGAAAAGCATAGAACCTAGCTAGAGAACCACCTAACTGGCCTCCACCTCTAGGGCGACCCCTAACCACCTGTCATTCCCCTGTGGTTAGCTGGACGACTCGTGCGACAGTTGGTGAGGTGATCATGGGTTGATGTCCCTACTGTACTACCTTACTACGAAGCCTGGGGCAGAATCTCCTCACAAGACCAAGCTCCCCGAATTCATAGCAACCCTCGGTGCGGAAGATGACTAACCCTGAGTCTGACCCTGGGGACCTGAACACCCACTAAAAGAACCCTGAATAGCCGGTAGACAGTAGGAGCTCTCTAGAATGGCGCTGATATAGGGCCGCACTAGAGCAACCCGAGAAGGAGGCGGTGCTGAATACATGGGCCTGTTAGACTGTCCCCTCTCAAACTGGCCTCTTCCCCTAGAGCACCATTGAACCCTCTAAAAAATCGAGGCCGCTTATCCCTCGACACATTCTCTCTTCCCTGCTAATGGATACCCTCAATCCTCCGATCTAACTCCACAACTTGCTCGTAAGGAGTCCCCATCTCAATCTCTCGGGCCATAGTAACCTGGATACCATAGTGCAAAACTGCAATTAACCTCCTCACTCTCTATGCATCGGTGGGGAGTTTCATAAGTGCATGGCGAGACAAATCAGAGAATCTCACCTCATAATCGGTCACATACATTTGATATTGCTGGAGCTGCTCGAATTGACCCCGTAACTCTTCCCGCGAAGAGGGTGGAATATATTTCTGCAGAAAGAGACGTGTGAACTGGTCCCAAATCAATGGAGGAGAACTTGCTGGTCTGCTGAGAATATATGACGACCACCATCTACGGGTTTTTCCCTCCAGCTAAAATGTGGTGAATTCCACTCAGTGGGACTCGAATACTCTAATGTTATGCAGTATGTACCTGCAACGATCAATAAAGTCCTAGGGGTCCTCATTTCACTCACCGCCAATGACAGGAGGATATAACCAGGTCCATCTATCCAACAACTTCTGCGGCTCACCGATTACGGGTGGTCTGGGCTCTAGTATAGCCGATGCAACTGGCTGAGCCCTGCCCGCAGGTAGTACACTTGGGGTCTGATATACGACAGCAGCGTGCCCTGCAGCCTTAGCGTTAAGGGTCTGTGCTCCCCCTCCTTCCTGAGATGTGGCTGGGTCCACTGGAAATAAACCATCCAGCATCATAGAATCCATGAACTACTGTATACGACCCATGAACTCCTAAAATCCCGGTGCGGACATGAAATTCGCTTAGGCCGGCTCAGCTGCAGGTACCTCATCCTACTACTCAATAATAGGAACCTCCACTGGATCCACAAATAGCATAATGGGAGCAACTCTAGGACACCTTCGTCCTCTAGCATGAGCTGGATCCCTCCGTCGGCCTCTTCCTCAGCCTCTAGCAAGAGGGGGAGCAGTTCCTCCACTATAGGGTACATATGTCGCGCGTTCTCACCATCTATGAGATAATAAGATAAAGACACTTAGCGCAACATCAATTTCACGATAGGAGATGAATAAAGAGAAGTTTCCTGACACCCTATAGCCTCTTGAAGATAAGTACGGACGTCTCTGCAAGACTCTATTAGGCCCGCACATGACTTGTGAGACCTATGTGAAAGTAGAGCTATGAACCAAGCTGCACGACCTGATTTCAACTATAGGCCATGATGGTGCCCAACGTCGCCGCTAGGCAAGTCAACGATGAACTATCCATTTAATTGTTCATTTTAATATTTTTAAAGTCATTGATTTTATTTAATAAGGGAATGATTAGTAGGTGATCGTATTAATGTAAAGCATGAAGTTAATGAAAAAGTTAAGTAGTGAATTTAATAATCAAGAGCCATAAAATATCTACTAGAATTTCCCAAAACCCGGTGTCACAAGTGCACGAGCAAACTAGTAGAATATACAAAACCTCCTATACAACTGTCTGGAGTGAGATAGACAGAAAGATAAATATGACAAGGAAGAGACTCCGGGTAGTGCAAAACGGAACATAGGAAGCAACTCACCACTAAGTCTCTGGGTAGAGAGGGTACGTGCCTCACTAGACACCAGATGCACCTACCT
Organism: Nicotiana undulata; assembly: GCA_005239495.1. Lineage (NCBI taxonomy): Eukaryota > Viridiplantae > Streptophyta > Magnoliopsida > Solanales > Solanaceae > Nicotiana > Nicotiana undulata. The sequence goes on from ML276041.1 coordinate 19,092, forward strand.
CAGATCTTGCATGTTTAGTGTAGAAGTGTAGCGTGAGTACATAAACAACACGTACCCAGTAAGTATCTAGCCTAACCAAGAAGAAGTAGTGATGATGGGTCGACAACAATACTTACTAAGGGTCAATATATAAAATATAGAAATCATAGGTAGGCATGAAATACAACAAAAATAGTGAGAAAAGAAACATGAATTTATAATTCTTAAACATAACATTAATTTAAAATCTCCAACTATCACAAGCCAAGTATTAACACATAAGAACCACCGAGTAATTTTCTAGTCTAAGACCAAGAATAAATATCAAGTATAATCAGACTCTGAGCAATATCACGCATGATTTATGCCGAGGTCGTACGGACCGATCCATAATAGTGTGAACACTGCCGAGGGTCGATCAAGATGAACCATAGATGCATCTATCATACTGCTGAGGCATTCATCCTGATCCATGGGAATAGAGAATACTCTTCAAACTCCAATTTACGACTACCACATAAGAATATGGCATAAGTTCCGCTAATAATCAAGTATTCCGCCAAGACTCAAAATAATAAAGCTCAGTCTTTACAATTCCTATATCGAATTTCAATTACAAATTTAGGTAGTTATACTAACGAGTTGGGTGTAAAGTCACCAATTAATGCCAAGGGAAACAAACCCAACGATAAAGGTCAAATCTTTAATCAAATACTCAAAGTCAACAAAAAATTCAACCCGGGCCAGCACCTCGGAACTCGACAAAACTCACAAATTTTGACAACCATTCGAATACGAGTCTAACCATACTAATTTCACACAAATCCAACTCTGAATCGATGTTCAATACTCAAATAATTCACTTTAGGAAAGTTTAGACAAAAATCCCCAATTTCTCTTTCGGAATCACCCATTAAATACCAAAAATCGAAGATGGAATCATGAAATATAATCAAAACTGAGTAAAAAATATTTACTCATATCCATGTGATACAAATTCTCTCCAAAATCGCCCAAAATCAAGCGCTAAATCCACAAATGACAATAAATGAGCCAATCCTCAAATATAAAGCCTTTGCCCAGCATTTACGTATGTGCGAACCACCGGCCGCTTTTGCGGCGTCACTTCTACGACAATATCTTTGCTTCTGCGGACAACGCTAGATCCCCGACATCTCGCACCTAAGGATAACCATTTCGCTTCTACGACATCGCAGGTGCGAGGTATTCCTGCTTCTGCGAAACTCCCTACCAATCTACCTACCCGCGCCTGCGCAACTCCTATCGCTTCTACGATTCCGTAGATGCGCTAAACAACATGCATCTGTGAGCTCCTGCCCCAGCTTCTCCTTTTTCTTCAGCGCCACTTCAGCCGCATTTGCGGCTCTGCTCCCAAGATTCTGCAGGTGCGATGATACCAAATCCCACCCCAAACCAGCAATAATCAACATGACGCAAAATGGACTGAAACACGCTCGAATCTCACCAGAGCCACTCGGGACGTCATCCGAACATACAAAAAGTCCCGAAACATAACACAAACCTACTCAAGGCCTCAAATCACACCTAATAACATAAAACCATGAATCGTTGATCAAGATCAACCTCTTAAGTTCATAAACTTTAAACTTCGAACCAAGTATCCGATTCAAGTCTAGTCATAATGAACCTAAATTTTGCATACATGTTCCAAATGACACATCAAACATATTCCAAAACCTGAAACTGCAAAACAAACCCGATAAGATCAAAATGAACTCCTGATCAAACTTATGAATATTCCAACCCTTATAATTGTCAACTTTCACCAAATAGTGTCGAATCCTTCTAGAAACATCTAAATTCTAATCTAAGCATACGCCCAAGTCCAAAATCACCATTCGGACCTAACATAACCATCAAAACTCTGATGTTGGGTCAAATACACAGAAATCAAATTAGTGAACTCTTCCAACTTAAGGCTTCCAAGCCGAGGATCATTCTTCCAAATCAATACGGAATCACCTGAAAACCGAAATTGATGATACACACAAGTCATAATACATCATATGAAGCTGCTAATGTTGCCCTAGAACCATTGAAGAGAATGCAAAATGCTCAAAACGACCGATGGGGTCGTTAGAAGAAATCACTTAACTTAAAATTCTTGATGAAAATCCGTCTCCAAGAATCTCCAAAATCAGCCAAGAAAAGTGAGAAATGGGAAAAATGAGTCGAAGTCCCGACTTTAAAATGTTTACTACCTAGTTGACCCTTCTTCACAATCGCAGAAGTACCATCGCGAAAAGCTACCATCGCCCATACTATCCTCTTCGCGAACGCGACAAGGGTCTCGCGATCTGGAAGGCTATCCTGGCCTACCCCTCGCGAATGCGGACGACCCTTCGTGAACACAAAGGACAATGGCCTGCCAACCACCCAACCCAGCTCCTTCTTCGCGAACACGAAGGCCAATGGCCCGCCAACCACCCAACCCAGCTCCTTTTTTGCGATCGCGATATCCCTCTCGGGATCGCGTAGCTTCACTGTCCAAACCATTGCGAATGCGAACACACCATTGCGACCACGAATTAAATAACTTTTCTTGTCCAAATCCTTCATAGAAAATGCGAGACCTTCTCCGCATTCGCGAATAAGGAAACCAACACTAGAAAATTTGTCATCTCAAACTTAGTTCTGGGTAGTCCAAAATACACCTAAGCCACCCGGGACCCTGTCCAAATATACCAAAAAGTCCATAAACATAATACCGACCTTCTTGAAGTCTTGGAACACATAAAGCAAGATCAAAAACATGAATCGCACCTCAAAATCAAATTAATCAACCTTTGAACTTCAAACTTCTTTCAACCAGCTCTGAACGCGACGAATCATACTTAGACAACCCGGAATGATGCCAAATTTTACACACAAGTCACAAATTACCACAAGAACCTATTCGAAGGCTCAAAATTCCAAACGAATATCAATAACACCAAACTCTACCTAAAATCAAACTTAGGAAACTCCAACACTTTCAAGGAGACAACTTTCAACAATATGCATTGAAGCGCTCCTGGTTCACCCGAAACTCAATACGATCGGTCGGTTCGTTACATTTTCCACCTCTTAAACAAATGTTTGTCCTTGAATGCGTCTAGAATCATACCTGAAGTGCCGAATAAATGTGGATATCTTCTCTGCATTTCCTCCTTAGTCTTCAATGTCGTCTCCTTGACCGGTTGACCCCTCCAATGGACCTTCACTGTTGAAATCTTCAATAACAACCATCTCCTCCTCATAATCCAAACTCTCATCTATATGAACTGTGCTATAATCCAACACATGTGACTAGTCGCCATGGTACCTCTGGAGCAGAGACACGTGGAAATCCGGATGAACTCTTGATAGGCTGGGAGGCAAAGCAAGACTGTATGCAACCTCTCCAACTTGCTCAAACACCTCAAATGGATCGATGAACCTCGAACTCATCTTTCCTCTCTTATCGAACCTCAAGATACCCTTCATCTGTGAGACTTTCAAGAGAACCTTCTCGCCCTCCATAAATGATAGATCACACGCTTTCTGATCCGCGTACCTCTTTTGCATGGACTGAGTTGTGCGAAGTCGATCCTGTATCAAATTTACCTTATCCAAGGCATCCTTTACCAAATCAGTACCATATAACCTAGCCTCATCGGGCTCAAACCAACCGATGGGGCGACTACATTGTCGACCATACAAAGCCTCAAATTGAGCCATCTTATACGGAACTGATAACTGTTGTTATAAGAAAACTTGGCCATTGGTAAGAATTAATCCCACTAGTCTCCGATGTCAATACACATGCCTTGAGCATATTCTCTAGGTGAATTCTCTGCTCCACCTTCCTGTCAGTCTGCGAATGAAAGGCCGTGTTGAGCTCTACCCAGGTACCCAACTTACTCTATACAGCTATCCAGAAATGCAAAGTGAACTGAGTGCCTCTATCTGAAATAATGGAAATAGGCACGTCATGCAACCAGACGATCTCCTGGATATAAATTCGGGCCAACCTCTCTAAAGTGTATGTAGTCATCACTAAAATAAAGTGTGCAGACTTGGTCAGCCTATCGACAATGACCCAAAAAACATCAAACTTGCTCAACGTTCGCGATAAACCAACCACAAAATTCATCAAGATTCTCCCACTTCCACTCCGGTATAACCATTTGCTGAAGTAAGACATCTGGCCTCTAATGCTCATACTTAAACTACTGGTAATTGAAACACCTTGTTGCATACTCAACTATGTACTTCTTCATCCACTACCACAAGTAATGCCACCTCATGTCACAATATATCTTTGTGGCACCTGGATGAATTGAATAACGCGAACTGTATGCATCTTCTAGAATCGTCTCCCTCGGGCCATCAACATTAGGAACACATAAGCGACCATAGAGTCATAGAAAACCATCGTCACCTATAGTAAACTCCTTGGCATCACCCCATAGCACCATATCTCTAAGAAGAAGAAAGTGCAGATCATCGTACTGACGAGCCTTGATCCGCTCGAATAAAGAAGACTGAGCCACAACTCATGCAAGAACTTGACTAGGCTATGAAATATCCAGCCTCATTTGTCGGTTAGAGTGATTTCTGGGCAACGCTTGTTTATACTTAACGATCGTGAAGAAGGGTGACTAGGCAGTGTATAAGAATTGAAATCGAGACTTGGCTCATTTTTATCTCATTTCTCTCATTGAAGCCGATTTTGGGGCGCTTTTGAAGGGATTTTTCATAATCCATCAAAAGGTAAGTAATTCCTATCTAACGTAAGTTAAATACATGGATTATATATGGATTTTAATATGGAAATTGGTAGAAATTATGGGATTTTGGAAGAAAATCTAGAAATGCTATTTTTGAGTTTTGACCATGAAATTGGATATGGAATTGGGAATAAATTATATATTTGAGTTTGTGGTATTATGGGTAGTATTTATCTATGAGAATTTTTGGAATCCGGGTGCGTGCACCCAAGGGTTAACTTTATTGACATTTCTTAAGGAGTTGAGAATTGTTTCTAATTGTTAAATTGCGAGTCTTGGAGTATACTTTGATTGGTTTGCACATTCTTTGAATATTTTTGAATTGTTTGGCACTGGTTTGAGGTGCTAGAGAGGCTTTGGAGCCGGTTATGAATTTCGACGCGAGATAAGTTTCTTGTCTAACCTTGTGAGAGGAAATTATGACGACTTAGTTGGTCGTTTTGTGTATTATAGGCTCGTTCCTCAATTTAGTGCTTCTTCTATGTTTATTTGTGGTTATGTGACTTTCCCAGGGTGGTTGGTTTGGTTCCGAGGATGTTTCGGGGTGAATTTGGACACTTAGTCCCAAGGTTGGAAGCTTAAAATTGAAGAGATGACCATAGTTTGACTTTTATGTAGACGACTTTGGAATGGAATTTTGATCATTTGGATAGCTTCGTATGTTAATTTTGAACTTAGGTGTATGTCCAGATGTTGTTTTGTAGGCCGGTAGAATGATTTGATGATTTTTGGCGAAGGTTGGAAAGTTAAAAGGTTTGGAAGGTTGAGAAGTTTGACTGAGGGTTGACTTTGTTGATATCAGATTCGGATTTTAGTTTCTGGAGTTGTAGTAGGTCCGTTGTACCATTTATCACTTGTGTGCAAAATTTGAGCTCAATCAGAATTGGTTTGATGTGAATTGACATTATATTTAGAAGTTGGAAGTTCATTAGTTCATCAAGCTTGAATCGATGTGCGATTCATAGTTTTGATGTTGTTTGATGTGATTAGATGCTTCGAGTAGGTTCGTATTGTATTTTAGGACTCGTTGGTAATTTTCGATAGGGTCCCGGGGGCCTCAGGGTTGTTTCGTATGCTTATCAGATCATTTTTGGACTTGGTGTGATTGTTGAAGCTTTTGGCTTCTGGTTCTTTCGCACATTCAATGGGTATGGCTGCAGATGCAGAGCCGCAGGTGCGGCAAGTTGTGCACATATGCAAAGAGAGGTAGAGGCTGGTGAAGACCGCTAGTGCAGAGGTAGATCGCATCTGCGAGAGCACAGATGCAGATAAGGGGTCACAAAATCAGAGAATGGTTGGTTGAGCTTGCACCGCAGATGCGAAAGGCTTCCGCAGGTATGGACCCGCAGAATCGGGGTATGGACCGCAGAAGAAGTTGGTGGAAAATTAAGTGAAAAGCACAGATGCGCTTTTTTTATCACAGAAGCGGACATCGAAGCGCAAAAGCGTAATCGCTGCAGGATATTAAAATCGAAGGGTTTCGTGTTTTTCTCATTTTTGGAATTATAGAACTCGGTATTAGGCCATTTTTGGAGTATTTCTCATCACAATTGAAGAGGTAAGTGATGTTTATTTGATTCTGGCATTATCATGAATCTAAGATGAATTTGGGGATTTTTGGACTATGTTAATAGATAATGTAATTTGAGGGTTTGAGGGTCGATTTGCGGTTCGATTTAGATGCTTTTGGTATGGTTGGACTCGAAATTGAATGGGTGTTCGAAATTTATGAATTTTATCGAGTTCCGAGGTGCGAGCCCGAGGTTGACCTTTTAATTTTGGTTAAAGATCTTAGCTTTATCATTTGGATTCTATTCATATGGCTTGTATTAATTATATTAAGTTTATTTGTCTAGATTCGGGCTGTTCGGAGGTTGATTCACGTGGGAGGGGCTTGTTAGAGGTGTGATTTGGCTTGCTTGAGGTAAATATCTTATCTAAACTTGGTTGAGGCACTAGTTGCCTGAATTATTTGTGATAGCTATGTGCTATGAGTGGCGCATATATGTGGGGTTGAGCCGATATGCATGCACGGGGGTACTATTTGCATGCTCGGGGTAATGCTTAGACTATGACATGCCTTGAGTTGACTGCTAAGTTTCAAGCTGAGATGTTTCTCCTATTTATACCCCTCTATGAGCTATTTGTACCACATTTGAGATTTTATTGAGATTATTTTCCCGATTGAACCTGATAAACTACTATTTCATGATGAACTTGTCTGTTTTAGCTGTGATAGCACACATTCCACATGCCTACAATTTATCATGTTAGTTATACCATTCTAGGAGTATGAAACTTGATAATCAATGATCATGTACATGTATTCTCGTATAATTGATTTATGTGAGTTATGATCCGGACTGGTAGCTTGTGACCACACCAGGTTATTTGTGATTGTCAGCACGTGAGTTGCCCGTGCAAATCCAGATATTAATATTATTAGCACGTGAGTTTTTCGTGTTATACGTGAGATGTCTGTGTGGATGATACTATTAGCACATAAGTTGTCCGTGCAGCATGTGAGTTGTCCGTGCAGCGTGTGGATATGGATCCATACCCCTAGGGTCACCCTCTCATTTTTCTCTATTGTTGGTGTACACGCGGATTTTAGGAAATTGAACAGTGGTTGGTACGGATATGGAGTTATTGATGAAAGTCTGGTCAGTGTTCGTTTTTTATTTTTGCATTATCTTTACTTGCAAATCTCCATGGTTAATTACCTAATTTATTTGCATATCATCTTATATGTTGTATCATTTGTTGAACATAGAACTTGAGTAATTGCACACACACAGAGAGGGTTCTTTCTGTGCTTTATGACCTGATTACATCATTGTTCTGTACTTGTTAAATTGATGAAATTGTACAGGTTATAGTAGGTTTATAATTCTTGTTCCTTTTACCTCGCTAAGGTTAGTTATGATACTTATTGAGTACATTGGGTCGGTTGTACCCATACTACACTCTGCACTTAATTAAGTACATCCAGGTTTCAGGACCAGTTACCAGTAATGTAGTTTCTTGTTGAGTCGAGTACCGAGAGATGAGGTAGAGCTTCATTCGCGTCTGCAGTCTAGGCATTTCTTTTTTATGTAGTGTTGTATTATTTCATACTGTACAATAGTTGGTTGTTTCAGACTTATATTTCCATATTACAGCTTATGACTCTGTATTTACCAGTTTCTAGGGGATCTATCATGTATTAGCGGTGTTTTATTATATTGAGATTTCATACTTATGCTATTCCTATAAATTTCATTATTCTGGTTTTTTATTATTGTTTCGGTTTGCGTAGCCGGTGTTAGTCACCATCACGATAGGTTGGAATTTTGGGCCGTGACAAGTTGGTTAGATCCCTAGGTTCATAGGTATTATGAGTTATGAGAAATTTTAGTAGGGTCTTGCGGATTGGTACAAAGACGTATGCACTTATCTTCGGGAGGCTACCAAACTATTAGGAAACTTCACTTTCTTGTATTCTTGTCATGCGGATTGGTTATTTCCAAAATTTGAATTTTTCTCTTCTAATGTCTAATAGATGGTGAGGAAACGTGTGACCGGAATAGGCGGAAAACCACCAATACCACTAGTTACGGTCCCGATAGGCTGGGGCTGCGGTAGAGGCCGAGGTGTGGCTCCTACTATAGCTAGAGCAGCATCTGTGGAGCCACCAGTCGCTCCAACTGAGGAGGAGGTATTATAGGTTGTTGTGTCGGCAGGGCCAGATCAGCCACTAGCAGTGCCCATCGTGATTCCTGGCTTTGAAGAGGCCTTAGCCCAAATTTTGATAGTGTGCACTAGCCCGACTCAAGCGGTTTTGGTTCAAGCTGGACCAGCCACTTCACGAGCCAGGGGAGATGCCCAGGATTTCGTCGCCCATACTCTAGAATAGATAGCCCTAGGCCACCAAACACCGAGTGTATTCCCAATTCAGTTGACTGTTGTAGCTCGGGCCAAGGTTTGCCACTTATGAGTGATGAGGAGTAGAAGAGGTCAGTGCGGTTTGGGAGGGAGGATCAAGCTTCCAGAGTTCAGTAGAGTAGAGTTACAGGATGCGTAGAATTATTTGGATAAATATCAGCAGATTCTTCGAATAGAGGGTATTTTAGACACCACTAGGTTGCATTTACTACTTTTTAGCTATCTGGGGCAGCTTACCGATGATGGCAGACCTTTGAGTTGAGCAGGCTAGCCGATGCAATGCCACTTACATGGCATGAATTCTCAATTCTCTTCTTAGTGAAGTTTGTCCCACCAACTCACAGAGAGGAGTTACATAGGTAGTTTGAGCAGATACGTCGTGAGGGTATGACCGTGACTCAGTATTTGATGAGGTTTAAAGATTTGGCTCGTCTTGTAGTATTGTTGGTTCCTACTGAGAGGGAGAAGATTAAGAGGTTCATTGATGGCCTCAACTATGGTTTACGTGTCATGGATCGAGAGGTTGTGACTGATGCTAGGTGGCAGGAGCGTGAGGGTAAGAGGTCTTGTAGTTTAGGTTATTTCAGTAGTGCCTCATTTGGAGTCCAATCCCATTACAGTAGAGGTTATCCTTCTAGACCCATTCAGGTAGCTCGCCATGTTCCTCATGGTCATTTAGTTAGCCATAGTTCCTACAGTCCACACCCAACTCAATCATTATTGAGTGCGTTGCCGGCACAAAGTTCTTACGATGCCTCTTCTGCACAGGGTTCCACATACAACTATTTAGATTATTAGGGTTAGCAGTTCCGTTAGAGTGTAGGGACTTGAGTTATCTCAAGAGAGATTTCCCCAAATTGTTGAGTAGGGTCCCACGGTAGAATTCTCAACCTATGATATTTCAACACCAGCAGCTATACCACCCACAAAGCCAGCTCGGGGTGGGGCTCAAATAACTCGAGGCCACCCTAGAGGGGGAGTCGATCAGGTGGTGGTCAAGCCCGTTTCTACGCATTTAATTCCAGGCCAGAGGAAATTGCCTCTGATGCCATGATCACATGTTTTGTTTTAGTATTCCACAGGGATGCTCCGGTATTGTTTGATCCTAGTTCCACTGATTTATATATGTTATCATACTTTGCTCGTTATTTGGATATGCCTCGTGATTCTTTAGTTATGCATGTTTATGTATCTACATCGGTGGGTGATTATATTATTATGGACCGTATGTGTCGGTCGTGTGTGGTGACTATTAGGGGATTAGATACGAGAGGTGATCTTTTACTGCTTAGCATGGTGGATTTTGACGTGATTTTAGGCATGGATTGGTTGTCATCATGTCACGATATTCTATATTTTCATGCTAAGACCGTGACGTTCGTGATGTCGTGGTTTCCTAGGGTTAAGTGAGTAGTTCCCTAGACTATGTTCCTAGTAGGGTGATTTAATATTTGAAGGCTCAACGAATAGTTGGGAAGGGATGCTTGGCATATTTGGCCTTCATGAGGGATGTTACTATTGATACTCCTACCGTTGAGTCACTGTTAGTGAGAGTCTTTCTGGTTGTGTTTCCTGCTGACTTGTCGGGCATGCCACCCGAAGCCCATCTCTGCTCCACTGTATCACTTGACACCAGCGGAATTGAAAGAGTTAGAGGAACAACTCCAGGAGTTGCTTGATAAAGTCTTTATCAGGCCCAGTGTATCGCCTTGGGGTGTACCGGTTCCATTTGTGAAAAAGATGGATGGTACTATGCGGATATGTATTAATTACCGACAGCTGAACAAAGTTACAATTAAGAACAAGTACCCACTTTCGCGCATTGATGACTTATTTGACTAGCTTCAGGGTGACAAATTGGTCTCAACGATTTATTTGAGGTCGAGGTATCATCAGTTGAATATTCGGGATTCTAATATTCTGAAGACGAGTTTTAAGACCCGATATGGGCACTACGAGTTTCTTGTAATGTCTTTTGGGATGATAAATGCCCCAGTAGCCTTTATGAACCTGATGAACAGTGTGTTCCAATACCTTGATTCTTTCGTCATAGTATTCATTGATATTGGTGTACTCACGCAACTTGGAGAAGCATGAGCAGCACCTGATGATTGTACTCTAGACCTTGAGAGAGAAGAATCTTTACATCAAATTCTCCAAGTATGAATTTGGCTTGATTTGGTGGCGTTCTTGGGCCAATTGGTGTCTAGTAAGGGGATGAAGGCAGATCCAAAGAAGATTGAGGCAGTTCAGAGTTGGCCTAGACCGTCTTCAACGACTGAGATTTAGAGCTTTCTTGGTTTGGTAGGTTACTATAGCCATTTTGTAGAGGGTTTCTTGTCCATTGTTGCACCTTTGAGTAGATTCACCCAAAAAAGTGCTTGTTCAGGTGGTCTGATGAGTGTGAGGAGAGCTTTCAGAAGCCCAAGACTTCCTTGACCACAGGTCCAGTTCTAGTTTTGCCTTCATCATCGGGTTCATGTACAATTTGCTATGATGCTTCACGGATTGGCATCTGGTGTGTGTTAAAAAAAGAGGGTAGGGTTATTGCTTATGCTTCGCGTCAGCTGAAGCCCCATAAGAAGAACTAACTTTTTCATGATTTAGAGTTGGCAGTCGTTCTTCATGCATTGAAGATTTGGAGGCATTATCTCTACGGCATGTCTTATGAGGTATTCACAGATCACCGAAGTCTATAGCACTTGTTTAAGTAAAAGGATCTAAACTTTAGGCAGTGGAGGTGGCTTGAGATGTTAAAAGACGATGATATCACCATTTTATATCATCTCGGAAAGGCCAATGTGGTGGCCGATGCCTTGAACAAAAAGGATGAGAGTATGAGTATCCATACATAGATTACCGTTGGTGAGAGACCTCTAGCATTGGATGTTCAGTCTTTGTCCAATCAGTTCGTGACGTTAGATGTTTTGTAGCCTAGCCGGGTTCTTGCTTGCGTGGTTTCTCGGTCTTCTATGTATGAGCAAATTAGAGCGCGTCAGTACGACGACCCCCATTTGCTTGTGCTTAATGACACGGTGCAACACGGTGATGCTAATGATGTTTCTATTGGAGATGATGGGGTGTTGTAGATATAGGGTTGAATTTGTGTGCCTAATGTTGATGGGGTGCGTGAGTTGATTCTTGAGGAGGCCCACAATTATTCTTATTCCATTCATCCGGGTGCCACTAAGATGTATCAGAATTTGAGACAACACTATTGGTGGAGAAGAATGAATAAATATATAGTAGATCTTGTGGCTCGGTCTTTGAACTATCAGCAGGTGAAGTACGAGCATCAGAGGTCAGGAGGTTTGCTTTAGAGACTTGAGATTCCCACGTGGAAATGGGAGCGTATTACCATGGATTCCGTTGCTGGACTCCCATAAACTTTGAAGAAATTGGTGTGGGTTATTGTGGATAGACTGACCAAGTTTGCACACTTCGTTGTGATTGTGACTACCTATTCTTCAGAGCAACCGGCTCATGTCTATATCCATGAGATTGTTCGTCTTCATGGTATGCTGATGTCCATTATCTCCGATTGAGGCAAGCAGTTCACATCGCATTTTTGGAGAGATTTGGAGCGTGAGTTAGGTACACGGGTTGAGTTGAGTACAACATTCCACCCCTAGACAGACGGGAAGTCAGAGCGCACTATTCAGATCTTAGAGGATATGCTACACGCTTGTGTTAGATATTTTGGGGGTTTATGGGATCGATTCTTACCGCTTGCAGAGTTTTCCTATAACAACAGCTAGCAATCGAGTATTCAGATGGTTCCTTATGAGGTCTTATATGGGAGGCGGTTTCATTCTCCAGTTGGTTGGTTTGAGCTGGGAGAGTATAGGTTGTTGGGCATCGATTTGGTTCGGGATGCCTTGGAGAAAATCAATTTGATTCAGGATCGGCTTCGTACAAAACAGTCTAGACTGAAAAGTTATGTTGATCGGAAGGTTCATGATGTTACATACATGGTGGGTGAGAAGTTTTTCTTAGAGTTTTGCCCATGAAGGTTGTGATGAGGTTCGGGAAGAAGGGTAAGTTGACCCCTCGGTATGTTAGACCTTTTGAGGTGCTTGAGAAGAATGGAGAGGTGGCCTATAGACTTACCGTGCCACCTAGTCTATCAGGAGTTCAACCAGTGTTTCATGTTTCATTTTTGACCGCAGAAGCAGATATCGAAGCGCAGAAGCGTAATAGCTGGCATGATATTACAATCAAAGGGTTTCATGGTTTTCTCATTTTTGAATTATGGAACTTGGTCTTAGGAAATATTTGGAGTATTTATCATCTCGATTGAAGAGGTAAGTGACTTTATTCAATTTTGGCATTAGATATTAATTACCCACTGATTATTATGCTTAAAACTCATGAATCTAAGATGGAATTTAGGGATTTTTGGACTATGTTATTGGAAAGTGATATTTGAGGGTATGAGGGTCAATTGGTAGTTAGAATTGGACGATTTTGGTATGGTTGGACTCCAAATTGAGTGGGTGTTCAGAATTTGTGAATTTTGTCGGGTTCCGAGGTGCGAGCCTAGGGTTTACACTTTGGGTTGACTTTTAAAATTTTGTTAAAGATCTTAACTTTATCATTTGGATTCGATTCCTATGACTTGTATTTATTATATTAATTTGATTTGGCTAGATTCGGGTGGTTCGGAGGTTGATTCACTCGGGAAGGACTTGTTAGAGGAGTGATTTGGCTTGCTTGAGGTAAGTTTCTTATCTAAACTTGGTTAAGGCACTAGTTGCCTGACTTATTTGTGATAGCTACGTGCTATGAGTGGCGCATATGTGTGGGGTTGAAGACATATGCATGCATTGAGGTACTATTTGCATGCTCATAGTAGTGCTTAGATTATGACATACCTTGAATTGACTGCTAAACTTCAAGCTGAGATGTTTTCTGTGAGCTATTTGTACCACCTTTGAGATTTCATTGAGATTATTTTACCGTTTGAACTTGATAAATTGCTATTTCATCGTGAAATTATCTGTTTTAGTTGTGATAGCACACATTGCACATGCCTACACTATACCATGTTAGTTATACCAGTCCAGGAGTATGAAACTTGATAATCATTAATCATGTACATGTATTCTTGTATAATTACTTTATGTGAGTTATGATCTGGATTGATAGCATGTGACCACACCAGGGGGTTTGTGATTGTCGGCACGAGAGTTATCTGTGCGGTTAATATTATCGGCACGTGAGTTGTCCGTGCGAATCCAGATATTGAGATGATTAGCACGTGAGTTGTCCGTGCAGTTGATACTATTAGCATGTGAGTTGTCCGTGCAATACGTGAGTTGTCCGTGCAGCGTGTGGATATGGATCCATCCCCATAGGATCACCCTCTAATATTTCTCTCTTGATGGTGTACACGCGGATTTGGGGAAACTAATCAGTGGTTGGTACGGATATGGAGTTATTGATGAAAGTCTGGTCAGTGTTCACTTTGGATTTTTCCATTTCAACTTTACTTGCCAATCTCCAAGGTTAATTACCTGATTTATTTGCATATCATCTTTATATGCTGTATCATTTTCTCAAGAAAGAGCTTGAGTGATTTCACACACAGAGTTTTCTTTTTGTGCTTTATGACCTGCTTACATCATTATTTTGTACTTGTTAAATTGATGAAACTGTACAGGTTATAGCAGGTATCATTTATAATTCTTGCTTCTTTTACCTCACCAAGGTTAGTTACGATACTTATTGAGTACATTGGGCCAGTTTTACTGACACTACACTCTGCACTTTATTCTGCAGATCCAGGTGTCAGGACCCGTTACAAGTAGCAGAGTTGCTTGTTGAGCTGAGTACCGAAAGACAGGGTAGAGTTCTATTCTCGTCCGCAGTCTTGGCGTCTCTTTTCTAATGTACTGTTGTCTTTATTTCAGACAGTATGTTAGTTGGTTATTTCAGACTTGTATTTCCGTATTAGACCTCATGGATCTATATTTACCAGTTTCTAGGGTATCTATCATGTATTAGTGGTATTTTATTATATTGAGATTTCAGACTTATGATATTCCTATAAATTTTGTTATTCTGGTTCTTTATTGTTATGTTTCGCCTTTCCTAGCTGGTGTGTTAGAAGTCATCACGACGGGTTTGGATTTTGGGTCGTGACAGAAAGTTTCCTCGTAGATATTTGTTATGTGCAATGTGTTACGAGAGCTACACATGTATGAGGTGACGAGTGTCTGTCTGTATGATAGAATTCCTAATTATGTCTGGGTAGATTAGACGCACGCCATGCTTTAATTGTACTATTTGAATAATTCTTGCCTATTTAAATGCCTTAATTACAATTTGGCTTGAGATTAGACTTGCGTAAGTATAGGACTTTCTATTTTAGATACTTGACGAGTTATTTGATTGTGGTGGACATTATACTTCCTTTTTAAGGATTTTTTTCACGTTGTGTGTATTCGTGAAGTTTTCTTGAATTTTATAATTCACTCATATATTTGTGAGTTGGGCTAGTAACCCATCAAAGTTTCATGTTCTAATGGGATCGAGCTGAATGCCTCAGCAACACTCTTATGGGATCGGGTTGTTCACCTCGGTAGTATCATGTAACACATTCTTATAGGATCGGGTCGTTCTCCTCGGCAGTATCATGTAATACACTCTTATGGGATTGGGTCGTTTCCCTCAGCATAGTCCATTATTCTTATAGGATCGAGACGTTATGCCACAATGGGATATCATACCATCACTCTTGTGGGATCGGGCCATTCACCTCGGCTGAATCGTGTATAATATTCTATAAGTACTCAGCATATATATGATTTTATCTGACTTGAGATGTGATATTTTAGTTGTTATTGACCTGACATACATTTCATTTGTTCGGTACTCAAGGATTTTACTTTCGATGCTCCATACATGTCTATTTTTATTGTACTTAATTTATTGGACCACTAGTAAGTATCGATGCCGACCCCTCGTCACTACTTCTTCGAGGTTAGGCTAGATACTTACTAGGTACGTGTTGATTTACATACGCATACTACACTTCCACACTAATTATAGGTACTAGTTGATAATTGGTGAATTTTACTATAATTAGGACCCTAAGGAACCACATTTTGTATCGTTTTTAATGTAAATATTGATAACAAAATGCTCTAATTAGTGCTTTTCATGCATTGCAGGTGATATATCACAAGAAAAGGACGTTGGAACATTTTTGGAGTCAATTATGGGAAAAAGGAGGCCAATCAAATAATACCCACGAAGTGCACCAAATAATAAGCAAAAGCAGAGCTAAAGCAGGCCTGTCGCAATCCGGGCGCGGCCGCGGTGCAATCGCGGTAGGAAGCAGCCTCAGATTCAGAGAACCTGTTTGGCCGCGGTCCTGGCGTAACCGCGGTGCGACCAGGACAGGACGCGTAAACTTCAGGGACTAAAGTGCAAAACACGGGATTTTAAGCCCCAAACCCTATATAAACTTAAGAAAATCGCCCAAGAGAAGGGGATCAGTTTTTAATAGTGGAAAACATCAAAAGCAAGGGCAAGAGGCAAGGAGGAAAATTGGGCATCAATCTTCATTCTCCTCTTTTGTTCTTTCACCATTGACTATGAATTCTTTTGTAGTTTTTATTATTATTATGAGTAGCTAAATACTTTAATCTAAGGTTTTGGTGGAACCCGTTGAAGATGAACTTATTGGCATGTTAATATAGTTTTGAGTTGGTTATTAATCTCTATTTGTTCAACTACATTTTGCTTGTAGTTTGTTGAAGGGCCCTCAACTAGTTGTGCCTATTTATTATGTATCTGCTTGAGAAAGAGTGCATATTTAGGTAGTTGTTGAAAAACACCACTCCCGGAGTATAGACGAGAGTCATAACCTAGGGTTTAGAGGTTGGGTTAGAGATAATATACCTCGGGTGCAATCTAAGGTGAACCGTAATGCAAATATAGCTAGCGTAGCTCGAGAGAGTGCGTCTAGTAAATTTTCATAAATGCTTGAGAAAGATTTACGATAACTGGAGAGTTCATGATTGATAGAGACAACCAAATCAAAGCTATAGGAACATACAACTAGGGAAAGAACCAACGGGGGAAACCATTACCTTAGACTTTTGTTCCAATTGTTTACAACTGCTTGTTAGTTACTCTTAGTTTTATAGATTCAGTTAGGTGTAGTAGTAATCACAACACCATTTGTTATTCATAAAGTTTGAGGAGGTTGACTAATAAGAATTTAGTACTTACAAGCTTCTTTTGATACGTTAATTCCTTGTGGGATTCGACTCTGGGCATAATACCCCGGATTATATTTACAACGCCCGCTTAGTATTTTATTAGAAACAGTTGAGCGTGATCAAATTTTGGCGCCATTTCCGGGGACTTAACGGTATTATCAAGGACAGTTGAAGAAAAATAAAAAAATTCTTAATTATAGTCAAGTTTCTTTGATTTCACTCATTTATTGAATTTCTAACATTTGTTGAACCGGTGATACAAGTGCATGCCTAGGAACTCTTCGAGAACTGGTGACGTTGTTGAAGCTTTACCAGACCCCGAAAAAGTTTTCAAGGTCGTGAACAGAGCCAATCGGAGAAGCAAACGACAGACAAACATTGTACCAATAGAATTTGATATGGCAGAACTGAACAACAGAGTTAATATGGATTGTGAGGTTATTGGTGATGGGAGGGTCAACCCTCCAGCAAGAAATGGTGCGCCTCAGGCGCCACTATATGACTGGGCGCAACCCACAACTGATAACTTGGCAACCGCGATTGTGGTCCCCCAGATTGAAGCAGAGTCTTTTCAGATCACGAATAATATGTTGCATTTGTTTTAGAATAAGGGGCTATTTTCGGGGTCATATGCCGAGGACCCTCAACAACATTTGAAGAACTTCCTGTCCATATGCAAAACCCAACGACAGCCGAATGTTACCCCGGAAGCACTAAGACTTTTATTGTTTCCGTTCTCGGTAACAGGTGTTGCTCAGACTTGGCTGAATTCCCTCCCAATCAATTCTATTACTACATGGGAGGAATTGGTCAAGCATTTTTTGGGAAAATTTCATCCACCCAACAAGACAGCACAACAGATCGATGAGATAATCAGTTTCAGACAGAAGCCCATGGAAACGCTGCAAGAGACATGGGAGAGATTTAAAGGGATGCTGGTTATTTTCCCACATCATGGTATTCCTGAGCAGATGTTGGGGCAACGGTTCTATATGGGGCTAGCTGATAGTGTGAAAGCCAATGTAGATGCATCAGTAGGTGGAGCATATCTCAGCAAGAAGTGGAGAGAGTGCCAGCGCCTACTTGACACTATGGCACAAAATTCAGGGTGGACCACTAGGGGTGCACCTATCACCCCAATTTGTTCACTTAGTGCCATTAGACCCATATAACACTATGGCTGAGAACATGGCTACATTGATGACTCAGATGAGTATTCTCACAAAGAAGGTGGAGGAATCAGGCATGAAGCAGCAGGTTCATATTGTAGACACTACCAATGGGGGATTATGCACATCTTGCGTAAGTCAACCTATGGGTAATCACTGTAATGTAGACTGCAATCAAGCTCCCTATCCGGAAGACATGAACTATGTGTCTAATTATGGAGGTCAGAGACAGGGAGGTCAGAATTGGGGTCATCAGATTCAACCTTATAGACCACCCCACCTGCAGCACAATAACGGTAACATGGCACCTTACCAACGATCTCAGGGATACAACAACCAGGCTCAGAAACAAGCTTATAATCCCCCTCAGCAGCAACATGGGGGGAGACATGAAGATGGGTTCTCCAGGTTAGAAGCTATGATGCAACAAGTGATTGGATCAACTGCCAAGATCAGCGAAAGAGTAGATGCCCATGACTCGGCCATTAAAAACAATGAGGTACAGCTGGGGCAAATTTCAAATGCAGTGCACAATCGTCCTCATGGAACTTTACCTGCTGATACTCAGGTGAATCCAAGGAACCAGGGCCCAAAGCAACTAATGGCAATGAGTCTCCACAATGGCAGAGACCTGGACTTGGAGTAGGAGAGGGTACGTGAGAGCAGACAGACAGATACGCTAGTGCAAGTGCCTATTGAAATTGATGACGCAACTCCTTTGACAAAGGTCACAGTGCAGCCAGTTGAAGGAAAATACAACAAGCAAAGTGAAGCTGAAAATGAACTGGAGGAAATCTCAGAGCCGGTAGTAGAGGTGGCGGGTGAAAAAGAAAAAGAACAGATAACAGGAAAGAAGAGACCGCCAGCCCCATTCCCTCAAAGGCTGGCAAAATACCATAAGGATGAGCAGTATAAGAAGTTCTTGAACATGTTAAAGCAAATACAGGTAAATATCCCATTGATTGATGCTTTGAAGGAAATGCCTGGCTACGCTAAAATGATGAAGGAATTGATGTCCAGAAAATTTGACTTCCAAGATCTAGCTACTGTCACCCTTACCCAGACTTGTAGTGCGGTGGTGACGCGTCCTATTGCTGAAAAGTTGTCTGACCCAGGGAGTTTTACAATTCCTTGTACTAGGCAACTTTGCTTTCGCTAGAGCTCTATCTGACTTGGGGGCCAGCATCGATCTGATGCCGCTGGCCATCTATAAAAGACTGGGGATTGGTAGAGCCTGGCCTACATCCATGCTGTTGCAACTTGCTGATAGGACGGTGAAGAGACCGTCGGGTATTCTAGACGATGTGTTAGTGCAAGTGGGGAAATTTGTGTTCCCTGCTGATTTTGTGATCTTAGACTGTTGGGTAGATGAAGAAATTCCCATAATCTTGGGAAGGCCATTCTTTGCCACAGGCAGAGCCCTTATCGATTATGAGACTGGTGAGCTTAAGATGAGGCTCAATGATGAAGAAATCACGTTCAACGTGCAGAAGTCTATGAGGCGACCAAGTGAGTTCGCCAACTGCTCTCTCGTTGACGCCGTGGACGTGATACTGGACGAAGATGATGCGTCCCTGACTGTTGGGGACACTTTGGCTGCATGTTTGATGAACTTAGATGATGTGAATGGTGAGGAATTGGCAGAGTGGGTCTTAGCTTTGGAAGGAAAAGGGGTATGGCCGAGGACTCTCGAAATTGAACCTTTACACTTAGAAAAGAGAGAGAGTCCGCCAGCCAAGCCCTCAGTTGAAGAACCACCCAAGTTAGAGCCGAAGCCTTTACCAGCCCATCTCAGGTATGCGTTTCTTGGACCTAACTCTACATTACCTATTATTATCTCATCTGGTTTGTCAGATGTGCAGGAACAACAACTGTTACAGGTACTCGTAGAGTGCAAAACTACCATTGGGTGGACCATGGCAGATATCAAAGGGATCAGCCCAGCCTATTGCATGCATAAGATTCTCCTGAAAGAGGGACACAGACCTTCCAGGGAACACCAAAGGCGCTTGAACCCGAATATGAAGGAAGTGGTGAAGAAGGAAATTATAAAGTGGTTAGATGCGGGAATAATTTTCCCCATCTCTGACAGTAGCTAGGTTAGCCCAGTACAGTGTGTACCAAAGAAAGGTGATATGACGGTGGTAAAGAATGATAAAAACGAGCTTATATCCACCAAAACCGTCACGGGTTGGAGAATATGCATGGACTACCGAAAGTTGAATCTTGCTACCCGCAAAGACCACTTCCCACTTCCCTTCATTGATCAGATGCTCGACCGGCTAGCAGGGAGGTCTCATTTTTGTTTCCTTGACGGGTATTCGGGGTACAACCAGATTTCTATTTCCCCGGAGGATAGGGAAAAGACCTCCTTCAAATGCCCTTATGGGGTGTTTGCTTTCAGAAGGATGCCCTTTGGCCTCTGCAATGCACCTGCAATATTCCAACGGTGCATGATGGCCATTTCACAGACATGGTGGAAGATATCATGGAGGTCTTCATGAACGACTTCTTAGTGGTGGGAAATTCGTTTGATGAATGCCTAGCAAATTTAAACCGTGTGCTGAAGAGGTGTATAGAGACGAACCTGGTGCTGAATTGGGAGAAGTGCCATTTCATGGTACAAGAAGGAATCGTCTTGGGGCATTTGGTTTCGAGTAAAGGTATTATGGTGGACAGAGCCAAGGTCGAGGTGATTGAAAAACTTCCACCACCCACGACAATCAAAGCTATTCGTAGCTTCCTGGGACACGCCAGATTCTACCGGCGATTCATCAAGGATTTCTCCAAAATTGCCAACCCTCTCTGTAAGTTGCTAGAAAAAGATAACCCATTTGTGTTTTCTGATGATTGCAGGGTGGATTTTGAGGAGCTGAAGAAGCGGTTAGTCACAACACCGATTATAGTTGCCCCCGACTGGGAGAAACCGTTCGAGCTCATGTGTGATGCTAGTGATTACGTTGTGGGAGCCATGTTGGGGAAGCGCAGAGACAAGGTAATGCACCCAATTTACTACGCAAGTAGGACATTGAGTGGAGCTCAGCTGAATTACACGNAGAGTTTGACTTGGAGATTCGTGACCGTAAGGGAACGGAGAACCAAGTCGCTGATCATTTATCACGACTTGAAGGTGCTGAAAAGGCACCTGAGTCTAAGGATATTCTGGAAACCTTTCCAGATTAGCAGCTGCTGGCCACAAGTGTGGAAGAGATGCCATGGTACGTAGATATTGCTAATTACCTTGCATGTGGCATCGACCCTTATGAGCTCTCCTCTATGCAAAAGAAACGATTTCATCGTGACTGCAGAAATTATTATTGGGACGAACCGTATTTGTTCAGAATTTGTATTGATAACATGATCCGGAGATGCGTCTCCGAGATAGAACAATTTGCGGTTTTGTAGGCTTGTCACGCGTCACCTTATGAGGGACACTTTGGAGGAGTCCGGACAGCAGCAAAGGTGTTAGAGGCCGGTTTCTACTGGCCAACAATTTTCAAGGACGCCCCTCAGTGGGTAAAAGGATGCAATAAATGCCAAAGAACGGGAAACATATCCCGTCGACATGAGATGCCTATGAAGCCAATGCAGGAAGTTGAGGTGTTCGATGTTTGGGGGATCGATTTCATGGGTCCCTTTGTCAGCTCTTACGGTAATAAGTATATACTTGTTGCTGTGGATTACATGTCCAAATGGGTGTAAGCTGCAGCATTCCCCACCAATGATTCGAGAGTGGTGGTGGGGTTTTTGAAGAAGAATATTTTCACCCGCTTTGGATTTCCGAGAGCTATTATCAGTGATGGGGGCACACACTTTTGCAACCGGGTATTTGAGAAGTTGTTGGCTAAATATGATGTGCGCCACAAGGTGGCCACCCCGTATCACCCCCAAACAAGCGGGCAGGTAGAGGTCTCTAACCGAGAGATCAAGAGTGTGCTCACAAAACTTGTAAACGCCACAAGAACTGATTGGGCAAAAAAGCTTGACGATGCACTCTAGGCCTACAGAACCGCATTCAAAACACCAATCGGTATGTCCCCATACAAGTTGGTATTTGGGAAGGCCTGCCATCTGCCTGTGGAGCTTGAACATCGAGCTTGGTGGGCCTTAAAGCAATTAAACATGGATCCCGCTGCTGCTGGGAAAAATAGACTAATAGAGTTGCATGAGCTAGAGGAATTCAGATATCACGCTTTTGAAAGTACGCGGCTATACAAGGAAAGAATGAAGAGGCTACATGACAAGCACATTGTGGACAGATATTTCAAACAAGGAGACAAGGTATTATTGTATAATTCAAGGTTGAGACTGCTTCCTGGTAAGCTTAAGTCCCGATGGTCTGGGCTGTTCTATGTTAAAGAAGTGTTCCCGTCTGGGGCTGTGGAAATAAAAAGTGAAAATGGCACCAACACCTTCAAGGTTAATGGCCAACGACTAAAAATGTATGTGGGAATGGATGAAACGAAAGAGTTGTCTGTGGTGCGTCTCGATGAACCACAGAGGTTGAGTGATTCTTAAATGCGCTCATGCTGCATCGTGCCGCGACATTAAATCAGGCACCTCATGGGAGGCAACCCATTGATTGTTGTACCCGTCGTGCCGCGACGTTAAATCAAGCGCTGCTTGGGAGGCAACCCATGATAGTTGTAATTTCTAACATGTTGTTGTGTATGCAGGATAATTGGGGAGGGTAGTGAACCAAAAGCCTGGGCATAGCACGAATATGGTACTATGGCCCGCCGAAAGCGCCAAAACACGGGTAGCAATTCTGAAGCACTGACTTGGGACGCCTCCCATTTTGAGTCGCAGGAGGCGGAGGACCGGTTTCATGCGAAGGCTACAAAGAGCTGTGTCCCTGAGGTAGCTATTGACCGGGCAGCACTCCGGGTTGAAAACCCAGATATGTACAAGGAGATCAGACGACGGGGGATGGAGTTCTTGTTTGAGGAGCCTGAAACGGCCAACTTAATGGTTGTTTGGGAGTTCTATGCGAACTGCCCGGAACACATGTGTCGCTCCGTGATTGTTCGAGGCAAAGTGATAGAGGTCTCTATAGCAAAGATTCGTCATGTCCTGCAGCTGCCACAGTTCATGGGCGGCATTGATTACTACCATAACTCCCCAGGAGTCAATGGGGACACGCTCATTGAGACAATCTGCGTAGGGGGACAACCGATCTAGATAAAGGAGAACATAACACTCCACTCCAGTTCATTCACTTGGGAAGCAAAATGCTGGTTCACTATAATTTGCAGCAGATTCTTGCCCACTGGCAACACTTCGGATGTGAACAGCTTACAGGCATTGCTGGTCTGGTGTTTTGTCAACAAGCGAGACTTTGATGCGGCTAGAATTATTGGGGATGAGATGTTCCTTCGGTCGCCTCTGATGACCAAAGGGTTTTACTTCCCCTCACTTGTGACGAGATT
The DNA here is from genome assembly GCA_005239495.1 of Nicotiana undulata. Lineage (NCBI taxonomy): Eukaryota > Viridiplantae > Streptophyta > Magnoliopsida > Solanales > Solanaceae > Nicotiana > Nicotiana undulata. The sequence continues at coordinate 42,617 of ML276041.1, forward strand.
GTGCCAGCTGACAAATGTCCCCACCAACCCTATTGATGGTTCTTTGGGTCACAGAGCACCTTTTCGAGCTGCTAAGATCACAATAGGCAGAGATGTACCCGCGCCCATCGAGCTTGATGTTGATGATGATGACGCAGCCCCCGTGGAACCCCCTCGGAGATCCTACGATTGGGCTGGAACCTCTCAGAGACCCCAGGCTAGGGCAGCTTTCACCAGATCCCAGTCTAGCAGACCCCGGATGCCCTCGTTGGAGGAAAAGGTGGCAGAACTTCGCACCTCAGTAGATGGCCTACACGTACGCCTTGATGCTATGTCCAGACGGCAGGCCAAATCCGAGAGCAGGATGATGGCATGGTTCCGCGCCATTGGGAGGGCCTGCAAGATGGACCCCAATTCAGTCTACGACTCCGAGTGACCACCAGGGAAGTCTTCTTACCCCCTCTTTGCACTCTCATTGTTTATTGTCATGGGGAAATGCCATATCTTTTTGTGTGGGGTGAGAGACTTGATTCATTATTGTTGTATATATGCAATTATTTGTGTTTTCGTTTTTGTTTTTGTTCTTGTGAATAGTTTGCTTTTAATTATGTTAGACATCACCGACTTGGCTCGACGATGGAAACTTTTCGACGGGTTTCTTGAGAGTCAAAGTCGATAAAAAAAAAGAGTAGAAAATGTAGGAGACCCTTCCTGATGACGGACCACCTAGACAGTATTCTTGAGGGAAGTAGTCTAACAAAAAGACCAAAAAGATTTTTTATTTTCTTTTGAGGTAGTGTAGTAACTCCTCCTTGGTTTTTCTTTTGACCACGGTTTTTTTTCAAGGGTTTATCTTGAACCGAGTTAGGTAGATATTTTATTTTTTTTATTTTTTATTTTTTATTTCTTTAGGACTCTTAGAACTCTCTTGGGAAAAGATGGGTAAGGGCAAGAATGCATCCCTCAGTGTACATACCTCCAAACAATCAAAACGTACTTGAGGGTGCGACGCCTAGGCTCACTTGTAGACTCTTAATCTTATGCCTTAATTTTGCACACTTTGTCTGACTTGAATGCTCACTTGAGTGTGTTGACAAACCAATTCGGAATGAGTTACATGTATTCTATGTTTGCATGTGATACCTAGAACTTGCCCAGTGTGTGTGCGAAGAGAAATAGAAGTTGTTTGGCTTTAGAGATGATATAGGCATTTCTTTGTGAAGCCTGCATAGTTATGGATCCACCTGTAAACAGTATACCATAGCTAACCCCTTTGAGCCTATAGCTTGTTTCCTTGTTAACCTTATAACAGCCTTACTCCATATGTTTGAATAGCTTGATTTTTCGAACCTTGTACCTCCTATAAGCACTTGAATTGTTAAAGAGTATATAAAAAAAAAAGAGATATGAATAATGAAGGTAGGACAATGAAAATATTGGTCCAAAATACTGATTACAAGAAAAAAAGCCAGTGCACCTAGAAAAATGGGGGGATGACTTATGAAAGAAAGTGTGGAAAGAGA
>ML276042.1:0-33472 GCA_005239495.1 Nicotiana undulata
GCTGTCCAGCGTCCACAGCTTCTCCATTTCCCTTCCTCATTTAGTATTAGCATTTGATTCAGAAACTTATATTATAGTTTAGCAGAGTTTGATTTATTTATCCTTAGATGCTCATGACTATTGACTCCAGTTCTTGGGAGGTTGTTTAGGTTAGTATGGGAACGCTAATACTTAATTATATTATTTGTGCTATGGTTGCATGCTTATTATTTAATTGTGAACTATTACAATAGAATAAATGCGTAATAAAGTAATGGTTGGCTAGCCTAGTTCCACGATAGGCGCCATCACAGCCTGCTAGGATTTGGGGTCGTGACAAAATCCTAAACTGAAAAATAGAATCAAAACATTCAAGTTTTAACCAAAGAATGACAGCCAAGTGAAAGTCAAATTAAGTAAAGAGCTGGCCCTAAAACTGGTCTCTCAATTCGGATTCGGGTAAAATTCTAATAGCCCGCCCAATTCTGATGATCTTGGGCCGAGCTGCTACACTGGATCCAACATAAAAACTGCACGGGGCGCCATATTTGGTCGCCCCATTTAACATATACTCGTATTTTTAAAATTATTTAACATATACCCTAATTTTTACAATTTCAGGCGCCGTCTTTCTGATACATGTGCAAAACTTCAGCTTATTTAGTGCTGAAGTTTTTACAAATGAACTAAATAACTTCGGCACTTCTGCTGAAGTTTTTGAAAGAGCTTTATTGCAAAACTAAACTTCAGCTTATTTAGTGCTGAAATTTTTGCAAATGAACTAAATAACTTCAGCATCTTCTGCTGAAGTTTTTGAAAAAGCTTTATGACAAAACTAATTAATCCAGGACAAAACTTCAGCTTATTTAGTGCTGAAGTTTTTACAAATGAACTAAATAACTTCAGCACTTCTGATGAAGTTTTAGAAAAAGCTTTATGACAAAACTAATTAATCCAGGACGAAACTTCAGCTTATTTAGTGCTGAAGTTTTTACAAATGAACTAAATAACTTCAGCACTTCTGCTGAAGTTTTTGAAAAAGCCTAGAATGCTGAAGTTTGTCTGATTGCCTTTGCTACTTCAGGCCTACGAAGTTTATGCGAAAAGTGGGTACGCTTGCAAATTTTTTTGCAAAGCGGGTATAAGTTAAAACGTGACCTAAAAAGCGGGTATAGATGCAAAACCCCCGATCCAACGGCTATGTGTCCTTTCTTTGGACTTGTTAAATTTGGAGAAGAAGAATTAACCCTAATAGCCGTCCATCTAATTGCTTAAATTAAATATAGCTTGTGACTATATAATATGTATAATTTATGTATTTTATGTGTATAAATATGTATAATCTATGTATATAGCTAGAAAAAGTAAACAATAAATAAGACGGACTATTTGTGTAAAGATCTCGGCTTTTGTAACATTTCATATAGTCATATCAATTTATTCTGAATCTTAAGGAAAGAGTTAGTAGGCGTTTGAACATAAAAATTGTAAAAAAGTTAGTATTTGAAGTTAAGTTGAAAAGGGGTATTTAGAATTTTAAATTATGTTTGGACATGTATTTCAAAAATGTTGCAGTTTTATGAGCGGGGAAAAGAAAAAATTGTGAAATTTTTGAAAAAGTGGTCTTTTTGAAAAACTCTTATTCGAAAATTTTCAAAAACTTACAAAATTTCATGGACAAACACATTTTTGGAAAAAAGAAAAAAAAATTATGGACAAACTGGGCCTAATGTTTTCCTTTTTTATTTTTTGTCAATGCTTTCCTATCTCAATATATTTTTCTCGGAGTGTGGCCATAATCTGTTTTTCTGTTCACAACTTTCATATGTTATGCCTGATAATGAGAAAATTGCTAATCTAAATAAAATAAAGTTCAATATGTTTGAGCTGCAAAAAAAGTTGTACCCCGGACTCGAAATTAGGCTGACATGGAGATAATTGAGTAAATAAATGGAGGATGGGATATCTAATTCTTCTTTTTTTTTTCTCCTTAATTATCCAAAATTACGTAAATGATTTGATAAAACTAAGTCCATATACTGGTATGTCCAAAGAAATTCAATGTTCATTGACCAATTATTCCAAAACTAATTAAATGTTTTACTGGAGCTGTCATTAGTGAATAATTTGGCTGTATAAAGTCATTTTATGAATCGCAACATTACAAACTCGAATCTAATGGCCTCCTAACCATGATTATCCTTTTGAGATCTTCTTTTACAATGTTAATTAACTATGTATAAACTGATTTTTTAGAAAAAAATTCCTTAAACAACTTAATACACCCTCTGTAATAATGTACTTGTAGCATGGAATGTAATTTCTATCAGAATATCAAAAAAAGTATCCTCATGTCCAACGAAATGGATCTGTAACTCCAGCATTGAAAGTTTAGCCCAAGTACCTGAGTACAAAGTGAAAAGATACATATTTCCTGATTCCTGACAGTTTTTTATACGAAAAAGGGTATGATCTATTATGATAAATTGTTTAAAGTTGTCCCTGTTATACTATTGGACCATAAAACTCTCGGGTGTCTTACTATTCGAACACAGATGCCCACTGAACACGTGACATGTATCCAAGTCTCTTGTTATATTTGGTCTAAAATTAAACTCGACCCGCCCCATTACCCAAGACCCAGAACCCATAACCTACGCTCTTCTTCTTCTACCTTATCCCCATCCATTCCTTTCTTCTTCCACGACCACCTCCTCCTACACTCGTTGTTACTGCCAAATAAGATTGGAAGTATAGTGGAGATCTGAGACACCCCATATGGTGCTACTCAGTTGGATTTTGAAATGCCGAAGAAGAGGTTGCTGCAATTCCGAGGCAATTTTATTGTCATTTTCACAAATAGGAAGTCCAAAATTTAAGGAACATGCTTACATCTTATGGGAATTTCTGAATTAAGGTGCAACCTTTCATTTTTGAGATCAATGACCAAATGTCACCGTTGTGTTAATGTTTTTGCTTGTGGCCGGTGACCAGGAATTGGCAACATTTAACTCTATCTTCAAATTTCAAAATGGTGATGAAAATGATTTTTGGTGATATCTGTAAGAGTGAGTTGCAAAGGGGTTTATTAATAACGGTAAAATATAGAGGAAAGAATTGTGTTCAAGGTAATTTTCAAATGGAGGTGTTGTAATTACCGAGGAACAGAACCAACTGGCTAATGTTGCTACATTTCGAGCTAGATCTTTGACCTCTTGTGTATATTTCTCCAGATCTGTATATAAATATGTGTGTAGGTAAAGAGAAAGGGAAGAGAAAGTGCGAGGTGACAAATCTGAGGTAAAGAGAAAGGGAAGTGAAAGTGCGAGGTGACAAATTTGAAGACTCTCCATTATTTTGGACGAATTCACGGTGGAAATTCTGGCCATGGTTATAAGTTATAACTATGAGAAGGAAAAGAGGAGAGAGGGAGAGAAGCAATGGGGGTGAACTTTGGATCGGGCAATGATTTTTTTGAAGTGAATCGGGTTAAAAAATGAGATGGGTCGATTTACTATGTGCCCATATGTAAAAAAAAGTACAGATGGGTGCCACGTGTCCTCTCTGTCAAAGAAGAGGTATATGTGTTCGAATAGTAAAACGGCATGGAGTTTTATGGTCCAATAACATAACAGGGATAACTATAAATAATATTTATAGTAGAAAGACAAATTAGACCCTTTTCTGTTTTTTATAACTATCACATCACTCAAAAATTATTACGAGTAATTTTCATTATAAAGCTCTTGAAAATAAGTTAGTTACCTTTTACAACATGTAAATATGATCTAATCGTCTAAACATTTTTCAAACTGTATATATATATACCGTCAACCCAAAAAATATTTTCTTCCTTCGTCTCACATCCACCCACAACCAAAAAAAAATATCATCAACTGCATTATAATATTATTACAATATTTCAATTGTTGTTCGGTTTGAACGGTTGTATTCACTTTCTTGGATTTTTTGCTTTATGTTGTCTGTTTCTTTCTCTCTTCAGTTGCTAGTATTACATTCATTATCAATTTGTTTCTCTTTTAGAACATGAATCTATTATTATTTGTGATATTCCAATTGTTTAGAGGAAGAAAGAATTTACTTTATTATAAAGAGATAATTCTTATTTTTCTTGTGACCTCTTGTGCATCATTCTTGAAGGAAGTGATGTCAATTACTTGCAGTGAAAAGCTTGACCTGTGGAGAGTTGGTTTTGTAAGATTTAGTCTAGAAGTTGAGGAAAATTAATTCGAATTAGGAGTGATCTTAAAGTACTATACACATTGAAATTACTATCTTTTATGATTTAGTTAAATTTGAGTTTTACGTGAGAATAAATCATTTTATTTGAGATTATCTATCTTAGAATAAGTACGTTTTATATTGCTGCTTTGTTCTTTGGTTACTGTGCTAAAAGATATTTGCTTTACATTTATTTCATGTTTGTTATATAAGTTAGACATTTGTGAATGTAAATGTGTTCATGATGAAACTAAACAGAGCATTATTATTTATATTCTAAAAAATATGATACCCACGTTAATTTAAGTGTCAAACATTTAATGCGACATTTTGCTATGTTGTAAAAGATATGTCACTAAATTTTTGTAATGACATTCACATAAAGTGAAAACGACATTTTGTATATGTTGTGAGTTATCTTAGTGACATTTACCAAAATGTCAGAAATTTCAATAAGACATTTTGTGAAGATCATACGTAAATGTTATTTTTTAGTAACATTAATCTAATTGTCGAAAATTTTAAGTGACATTTCCTATATGTTGTAAACTAAATGTTGTAACATTCTTGCCGATATTTAGGTAAATATCGTAAATTAAATGTCATAAATTTCTTATTGACATTTACCTAAATGTTGCAAAGTAAGTGTCATAAATTTCTTATCGACATTTACCTAAATGCCGTAAAATAAGTGTCATAATTTTTTATTGACATTTACCTAAATATCGTAAATTAAATGTCATAAATTTCTTATTGACATTTACCTAAATGTTGCAAAGTAAGTGTCATAAATTTCTTATCGACATTTACCTAAATGCCGTAAAATAAGTGTCATAATTTTTTATTGACATTTACCTAAATATCGTAAAGTAAATGTCATAATTTCTTACCGACATTTACCTAAATGTCATAAAATTACCGACATTTGATGCAAAATGTAAATTAAATGTCGGTAAATAAATTTGTGACATTTAAACAGCTTAATACGATAATTATTAAATGTCGTCATATCTCCACTTTCTTGTAGTGCGGCGAATTCACCGGTGGAAATTTCGGCCATAGTTATAACAATGAGAAGGAAAAAAAGGAGAGAGAGATTAGAGAAGCAATGGGGGTGGACTTTGGGTCGGGCAATGGTTTTTTTGAAGTGAATCGAGGTTAAAAGAAATGAGATGGGTCGATTTAATATGTGCCGAGACATAAAAATGATACATATGAGTGCCTCGTGTCCCCTCCGTCAAAGAAGGAGTATATGTGTTCGAATAGTAAGACGGTATGGAGTTTTGTGGTCCAATAATATAATAGAGACAACTATAAATAATTTATCATAGATGGACAAATCAGACCCTTTTTCGTTTTATATAACTATCACGTCACTCAAAAATTATTACGAGTAATTTTCATTATGAAGCAGGATTCATAATCTTGAAAATAAGTTAGTTACCTTTTGCAACATGTAAATATGATCTAATCGTCTAAACATTTTTGAAACTGTCGGTATATATAAATAACTTATTCTTAATTGCTGAACTTAAATGAGGCAATAGACAACTCTTTACAGGTATGGGATCTCCACTTAAACGTCAACTCCTATAGCTATGCAACTAGCTTTCTGCCTCCAAATTAAAAAGCGAAAGAGGAAAGTTATTTGTAATATGTTTGGATATTTTGGAAATACTGCTCCACTTTTGACAAATTGGGGTATGGTTTCTTATACAATCCCCACTATGTGACCCCTGTTCTAATCATCACGAGTTGGAAAAGGGAACTAAAACAGAAAAAGACAACTTTTTTATTGCTGTACAAGCATATGTATATAGCAAACAATATAGTAGAAAAGTCATACACAATATTCAGTCGGGGAGGGAGAGTATCGGGACTGGGTTTGATCGAACCCCGTAACTTTGATTCGAACCTTGTGTTTATTTTATAAAATTCATTGAAAATGTATGTATAAATAATTAATTTAAAACTCAGTAACTTCTGACGATTAGAATCACAAACTCATAAACTTAAAATCCTAGCTCCGCCTCTAACAATACCAGCATATTCATGGATAAAAAGTGGCTGCCCGAAAACGCGGGGACTAAAGGGGCATAACACGCTATTTTTGACATTCCAAAATCCAAACCACCACAACAAGATGGACCAATTTCCTTCTTTTCTCTCTCTGTGTTGCACTCAATTATTTACTCCCGCACATCATAAAAAAGAAAAAAAATTATTTACTTCCTCACATCCCCACGTTCATTTTACGTGACATTATTTCCTCATTATTCTGTTTAAAATGTAATGTTGCATTTTTTATTTGAAAATAAACTAATTGTTAATTTTTTATATTATTTGTAATGAGAAACTTTTATAACTGTACAAATATTATGATGTACTTAAAATCACAAGTTTCAAATTTTTTTGTTATGTCACATAAAACTGAAATGAAGAGACTTATGTTTTTCGTATTAATCGTGTTGCGAATTTTTACACCATCATGTTAGGTTTACTTCCAATAGCAAGCAAAGATACCATGCAAAGGGATGTAACAACGAATAGACCAGTGGTCAATACAACTACCATGAACAAAGAAACAAATGGGCACATGAGAAATGCAAATCAATTCAATGCATTAAGTGCTCTGACGGCTGAGATGGAAAACAACTTCGAAACCCTAGAAGAAAATACACAAAGACCTCAGAAAGATGTGCATTATAGCCTGGATAAACCAAAGGAGCTAAGCAATCTTATGACGTCATTAATAACTCTAGACCCTACCTGTAATGATCAAGTACCTAGAGCAATTCATATTACCAATGACATGAATGCTCTACACGAACCCAATGGACCAAAGCTGGAACCTCATCACACGACCACAAGTAGGAAACAACCAACGGACATTATCAAACCCCCAAAGCCCCAATCATGCGACTTGAATGTTGCACCCCTTCACAATGTTACACCCTCATTAATTAGAGACAATAAGGATCAAAGCATGAAAGACAAAAACACACTAGAACCTGTCACAAACCTAACCAAAGCCATCATAGTACAAATCTAATCCAAGATCAAAATCAATACAAAACCCTAGACAAAGTCAACATATCAACATTAGTTACAAAAGTTCCCCAAGCTCCCAACAATGTAACGGCAGGAAACTTATTTCATTGCCACTATTTAGATGCGGATGCCCATGCAAACAATACCAACCAACAGTTAGCCAAACTTAGCAAAACTCAAGAACTAAACCAAGATGCCAAGACTCCGTTCCAACAGCTACTACCAAAGGAGATACCAAAGGAACACAAGGAGATATGTTTGGACAAGGGAGAACAACCAAACAACTCAAGGCCAGCCGCTCATTTATGCAACACCCCCTGCCTCCAAACCACACTCCACTTTCCTGGATGGAATACGGACTGACGGGATTCTCCCTAAATATGAATCTACACCTAGGGGGGCAAGATGTTATCATACGAATAGAGAACCCAAGCTACCTAGCCCAAATTGTAACGGACGGGCTAAGGATTGGGCTCGACAGTGTAGCGAGCCACCCATGGCTATCCCAGCAGCAACCCCACCCACAAATGAGAGCCCACCCATCCCCCTGGAGTCGTGTACAAACAACACCCCCAAGCACCCCAATTCCCCTAAGCATGAACATGCCACTATTCCACAACCCCCTACTCACAACAAATACCCACCCCACATGCACTACTCCATCCCTCAACCAACTCAGGAGACCACCATAGCACCACTACAACAGACGGACGGGGAGGAAGAAGAGGGAGTAACGTCAACAGCGAGAAGGGTGGAATACGCCATGCTCCGAACACCAAAAACGCTGGTGTTCAAGGAAAGAAAAGACAAAAGAGTAATCTTACGTTGCCCGATGAATTTGAGGAAATGCTCCATAAATATAAGGGTATTAACACCACCAACGATCTTCAAATATGGAGTAGTAATGGTGCCGACGATGTTCGCACACATGAGCTTAAACAGCCCGCCCCATGCACAGGAGGAGGAGACCACCCCACCCCCATATAGACCAATGAGTATGATCGTTTGGAATTGTAGAGGTGCGGGCAATGAAGATTTCAGAAGAACCTTTAGGTCCATGTTAGACTACAACAGGCCGTTCCTAGTTACACTACAGGAAACTAAGATTCAAGACCATAACACTCTCATTAATGACTTTGGCTTCACTCACATGGCTCATGTAGAGGCACAGAGTAATGCAGGCGGCATGGTTATGATGTGGAACGTAGGCGACATTATTGTGGACCAAGTCGGAACAACAGACCAAGAAATACATGCCATGATCAAGGTAAACAATTCTAATCCATGGCTCTTATCTATTATTTATGCTAGTAATTTGATAAATGAAAGAGCTATCCTTTGGGGTAATTTAAAAACAGTAGCAGAAAATTTTAAGTGGCCATGACTAGTTGCGGGAGACTTCAATGAAGTCACTAAGGCAAGTGAGAAATTTGGAGGGCTCCCAATTAGCTACCCGATGGTGTCTAAATTTATTAAATGTCTGGACTTCTGTGGCCTCATGGACCTAGGTTTTAGAGGCTCCAAATTTACATGGACAAATAAAAGGAAAAAAACAAAAACAATAATTATGAAAAGATTAGATAGATATGTAGCAAACGCTAGCTGGATCAGTCTTTTCAAAGAAGCGCACGTCACACACCTAACTAGGCTACACTCTGACCATTGCCCTATAAAATTAGACATATTCAAAAGCTTTTCACATTGCAATAAAATATTCAGAGTGGGGTCCATGTGGTTATCACACCCTACTTTCAAAACACTAGTCAAGGAAACGTGGGCTAACTAGGGAAACCTACTCGGAGCAATAGAGAATTTCACAAAAAATGCAAAAGAATGGAATATCAACACATTTGGAAACATATTCCATAAAATAATGTTCTAACTTCCCGCATAAATGGTATACAAAACTCTCCAAAATATATGACTAGCCAATTCCTAATTGACCTTGAAAATGATCTATTAAATGAATACAACAATATCCTGAAACTAGAGGAGGAATTGTGGAGACTAAAATCCGGAATCCAATGGCTAAACGATGGTGACGCCAACACCAAATTCTTTCACACAACTACCCTACAACGTAGAAGGAAAAACAGAATTTTAAGCATTAAAGATGAAGTGGGTAATTCGTACGACGAACAAAAAGACATCAAAACCCTAATAAACAATTTCTACACAAACCTCTTTACAACAGGACATACTTCCACTCACAAACCCGTCCACTACATGTACCATTCTGCCACACTAGATCAGAACGACCATGTAGGCCTGAACCAAAATATCACAATTCAAGAAATTAAGTGTGCAGTAGACTCTTTCAAACCCTATAAAGCCCCGGGCCCGGACAACCTACACCCCTTTTTCTATCAGAAATTCTGGAATGAAACTAAGGAACAACTAATAAATTTCTGTAAAAATACCTTTAGGGAGAAGAAAATGCTCGAAGACATGAATACCACTTACATATGTCTAATCCCAAAATGCCAACATGCTGAAACTATTAGACAATATAGACCAATCAGTCTGTGCAATACTGCCTATAAGGTGATCACAAAAATTATTGTCAATAGGATCAAGCCCCTTATGGTCAAGTTAATACACCCTACTCAAACTAGCTTCATAAAGGGTAGAAGATCTTCGGACAATGCTATCATCGTCCACGAAGTATTAAACCACTTTTAAAAAACTAAAGGGGGAAAAGGAAAAATGATGATAAAAATAGACCTAGAAAAGGCTTTTGATAAGCTAGAATGGTCCTTTATAAAATTCTCCCTAATCTCCCTAAACTTCCCGAAAGACCTGATTGACCTAATCATGTCCTACATCACCACCACATCCACCTCAATCATTATAAATGGATCCAACACGGAATTTTTTAAACCATCAAGAGGCATCCGTCAAGGAGACCCCCTATCCCTCTACATCTTCATAATATGCATGGAAATGCTTTCGAGACTAATCTATCATGAAATAGATTGCTGCAGGTGGGACCCAGTCAAAATATCCCAAAAGGCCCCATACCTCTCACATCTATTCTTTGCAGACGACCTAATCTTACTAGCAAATGCCAACCAAAAAAACTGCAACTCGATCATAGATACACTCAACAAAATTTGTGCATTCTCAGGCCAATCTATAAACTTTAATAAATCTAAACTAATCTTCTTAGATAATACTCCACTAACCACTAGGAATGAAATCAGTACCTGCCTGAAACAAAACACATCAGGGAATTTAGCAAATACCTAGGGTTCCCCATAAGCTTCACAAACCCCTCGAGGAAAGATTTCCAATATATAATCGATCGCCTAAACAACAAATTAAGAGGATGGAAAACAAATCTCCTAAATATAGCTGGCAGGACCACACTCATTAAGATAACACTGACAACAATTCCTAATCACACAATGCAAATCTACAATCTCCCACAAGCTACCATAAAAGACATAGATCGTATCCAAAGAAATTTCCTATGGGGCTCTACCTCCGAAAAAAGAAAATGCCACCTTATTGGCTGGGACACTGTCACTAGAAGAAAGAAGGATGGAGAACTGGGACTATACAAATCAAAATGGAAAAACCAGGCCTTTAGTGCCAACCTAGCTTGAAGGTTCAAAAAAGATAACAACTCCCTCTGGAGCAGGGTATTGCACTGCAGATATAACAACATGAATCACCAACACAGCTGGAACCTGCAAGAGAGCAATGGCTCCCATATATGGAAAAATATTGTCAAAGGAGCAAACATATGCAAGCCGGGGATCCACTGGGAAATTGGGAATGACCAACTAATCAAAACGTGGGAAGATAACTGGTTGGGCAACAAAGAGACATTAAGATTCAAATTCAGGGGCCCCTCAATAGCCATGAAAAAGTCCAGGCCCTAAACGAGATAATTGAAAACAACACCTATAATCTTAGCAACATATCTTTCCAATTACCAACAGAAGTTAAGAACAAAATAATAAGTACATATATCAGACAATACCAACCAACAAAAGACCAATACAAATGGAGTAACAGCCCCAGAGGGGATCTCACTATTAAATCAACATATGAACTACTCACCAAAGGGGAGGGGGAGGGAGACAGTAGGGACTTCAAATGGATATGAAAAATCAACACCCTCAACAAAATAAAATACTTCCTATGGACTGCAATACATAACAAGATCCCCACATCAAAAATGTTATTCCACAGTAATGTATGTGGCACCCCAACATGCAGTGTCTGCAACTTTAACGAAGAAAGCACAATTCACATGCTTTTCTGGTGCATTCACTCAAAAAACCTGTGGAATGAAGTTGGCTTCAGGCAGACCCCAGCAAACTCCACAGACCAACACATTTTATACAACTGGTTAAAAACTCAAAGCAACTCGAACAACGCTTCAACGAATATCTCAACTGGCCTGATATCCTTCCCTTCATACTTTGGCATATCTGAACACACAGAAATGACATTATCTTCAAAAAGAGCACCAAACCTCTTCTACTAAAGAACATAATTAGCAAAGCAATGGAATTTAAAATGCTGGCCACAAGCAATAATAGACAATCCACATCTAGAGATACAATCCTTGTTAAATAAAAGTCACCGGATCAAAGCATCTATAAACTAAACATAGACGGATCATACCGGGGAAACATAGAGAAAGGGGGCATAGGTGGAGCCATAAGACAGGGAAATGGAGAATGGATAATGGGCTTTAATATGAGTTATTCAAATTCAACTAACATGCATATGGAAATCCTAGCCTTAGTAAACGGTCTGAAGCTAGCCATAGAACACAATTGCCTACCCCTCACCATAGAATCAGACACCAAAGAACTCATTAATCAAATCAATAACAAGAATTGCTCCTATAATCTAATTGATGATTGCAGATGCCTACTGAGTAAAGCAGGGGGCCCGCCATTGCAACACATTTACAGAGAAGCAAACCAGGCAGCAGACGTAATGGCGAAGAACGGAAGCAGCTTACAAGATATTGAAAGCTTAATGATCTACTTATCTCCTCCGTCTTTTGTTTTATCTATTTTGAAAAGGGACAAGCTAGGAACTATGTATCCTATAACAATTCCCGTATGTAATGTGCTATGTCATGACTCTTAATGAGCTTTTAATATAAGTCTTCATTACCAAAAAGAAAAAGTAACTCTTTATTTTAAATCTAATATGACAACAGAAAAATCCATTAATTATTTGAGATAGCGAGCTTACAGGTGTTAATGCTTCCTCAAAGATGACGTGCTATTTGTATATCATGCCCCTTTACAATTTTGAATTTAAGAAAATGACATTTTTAGATCTTTTATGTGTAAAAGACAGATCTCTCACGTGTAAAATTAGATCTCCCATGTGTAAAAAAAGAGGTAGAGTCATAAAATTAAAAACAAGTTTGTAAAGAGTCCAAAAACCAATTGACCCAAAGATTTCACAAGAACTTGGGCTATTTGTACATCCAGTGGCGGACTCAGGATTTTGTGCAACCGGGTTCGATCTTAGAAGTATATAACTTTAGTCGTAAAATAATAGTTATCAAGTGGGTTCAAATAAAATATTTATACAAAATTTACACAGCTTTAATCCTAATTTATACATATACACAATATTATTTTTTGATGAAGCGTGTTCAACTGAACCCGCTAGCTACCACGTGGGTCCGTCACTGTGTACATTATGACGTTTTACAATTTTGAATTAAAAAAAATGACCTTTTTAGATCTCTTATGTTTAAAAGACTTCCAGATTGCTTGATATTGTTGTGTCTAGTTTAATCAGATTTGCACTGTTTTAATTTTCTTTAATTATTTGTCAGTGAAAACGAATAACATTTACTAGTACTTAATGTACGTATCTAGAGAAAGTATTTCAATCCGTGAAAATGAAAATGAAACCTTGATATATATATATTGTAGACAGAGAATGAACACGTTAATTAGTTTATTGCTTTATGCAAGCTGAGAAATGAAAATCACATATTATACAGTAGTAATAATATCGGATAGGCGAAGAAAATGATATTTTCTAGGTCAGAAGACACGGCCTAAAATGGAGAGACATTACAGCAAGGATGGTTTACAAGAGACAAAACATTCAGATAACAGCTCTTTATATTTCTTTAATTAATTATCAATTTCTCTGCCTAGAAACTGTTATAGTAGTAGGTAGAAAATAGGGAAGCTGTTACTTGATCAATGTAATATATATGGAGTAGTAAATTTAAAAGCTAGAACAATTTTTTTAAATAATTCTACACATGCTTATGAGAAAAGCCAAATAGAGATTCACAGTGTGCAAATTGTACATAGAAAGTGCGACAAGATGATGCAAAAACAAAGTTGTTACCCTGGTCGGTAGAAACAGACAAATATCCTAACTTTGTTTGAGAAATCCTACACTCAACGTTATTCACAACATTGGAGCTAGCACTATTTACTACTTGTGAATTAATTGTAATTTCTATATTTAATTTCTTCTCTCTACTAGGTTATCAATAAATGGTTTACTTTTTATTTGGCTTGACTAATAAACAATGGTTATAATCAGTGACGCAAGCTATTTCTGCTCGTGACGTTCTATTTATATCTGATAGCCGCAATAAAATATAAAAAATTATATATTTTTTTGTATATAATATATCTATATATATATAAACTTTATATTTTTTGACTATTAATTTGAGAGCGGGTTCCCTCTATTTTCGCTTCATTCTGTCTTTCCCCTTTTGAGTTTTGGCATCGTTCTACTGTTAACACACGTAGATCTATTTTAAACTGATGGAGAAAAGGGGCTATTAGTGTGGGACAATGTTATATCAATTTACGTTTTTAAAGTGCTAAATAAATGCTAATCCTATATACAAATTTGTATCAGAGATATGGTTGAGTGAAAAGAAAGACCATTAGGAATAATAAAAATTTCGGAAAAGGTACTACGCAGATAAGGAGCTTAGTTTCAACACGGATGACATTGATAAAGGAATTTAATTTCAACACGTACGGACTTCTCATTTGAATTTGTGTAAAATGAAAAAAACAACAAGGAAGCTACGAATTAAGAAGGGAGGAAGAGGAAGGCGAGGAGGATGACAAAGCATACTGTTAATACTATATACAAAATCTAGTAAGGAAATTAAGTAATCCAGAAAATTAGATAAAAATAAAAGAAAATAAACAAAGATTGAAACTCTCATTTTTTATCCGTGTTAAATATGAGTCGGATCAGATAATTTAACCGTTTTTCATTACTTGTTTTCGACACAAACCATATCCAACCCGTCCGTTTGCCACTCCTATCTGCACGTCTCGTCCACTATAGCTGTAGAGTGGGTTAGGCTGGACTGGGTTCCCAGCTTTGTGCTGTTCATGTGAAAGGAACAAGCACTACACTCATACTGTCACATAATAGGCCTAATTAACATTACCGAAGGCTTCGCGTCTCACACATGCATGTCATTTCACTTAATAATGATTCAATCCATATTGTACACACAAAGAGTAAAAAAAAAATCAAGAACGTCAACGCGACTGATAATAAGGACTACTATTTCTTGAACTTGAACTTATCATAGTCCGTGTAACAAAACTAAAAAGGAAAACTTGTTACTCTAGTCTAATGAACATTTAATTTATATTGCAATGGTCTATGCATGTACAGCTTGCTTTTTTTTTTGTCCCACCCGGTGTCCGAGATCTATATTGGGGATCGATTAAATTGGGATTCGCGCCGAAAAGTCCCACATTAGGGCGTAAAGAGCTCCCTAACAAAGGCGACTCTCCATACCCAGGGTTCAAACCCGAAACCTCTGGCTAAGGATGAAGGAGTACTTACCACACTACTAAAAATCTGAGTAAAACCGTCGAAAAAAAATCTACCAAAATCAGTCGGTAATGGCCAATAACCGTCCAAAACGCAACCATTTACGTGTGGTCGGTATTTTGAAGGTCGGTAGAGCATTTCGACCAAAGTCGGTTGGAAATTACCGACCACTTCAGTCGGTATGCTCTACACGACCATCTGACAATTTAATTGAAATACCGAGTAATATTGGTCGGAATATTATTTTAATAATTTGATTTTACTGATCAGCATTGGTCGGTGTTTTACATTTAATATTTTGGTTATCGACCAACTTTCGTCGTTAGTGAAAAATAATTAATCATATAATATTTTATATACCGGCCAACGTTGGCCGGTATTAGAAAATATGTATTTTTATAAATAAATAAAATTTAATAATACTGACTGTCGTTGGTCGGTAATCTGGACATGGCAGCCAACTTACCGACCAAAGTTGGTCCGTAATGTTGAATTTCTGGGAATTCAATGTGCATTAATCGACCAACATTGGTCAGTATTTTGCAAATTAATTTGTTTTAATTACCGACCAAAGTCGGTCGGTTTCTTAGGAATAGTTTTTGCAAAAAATGCCTGTTTTGGTAGCTACACCACCTGCCAATAAAAACAACATACCAATACCCCCAATTCACTACAAACAACCCCTAATACACCACAAGTCTAACCAAACATCCAATTAATACTTTATATCTGACAAGTTCAATCAAACATCACAATTCGAAACCAATCAAAAACTAAGTAATTACAACAAGTTCAAAAATGCTAATTCTAATTCAAAACAAGTTCTATTAGTCTAGTTCAAGTGTACCAAAATATTTGTCAAGGGGTGTTTTCTATAGAATCACCACTATTGAATGAACTTTCATCTACAAGATGGTAAGAACGGGTTTATGGAGGACGGGAAGAACGATCGCGTGGAGGACAGGCAAAAAGTTCACGGGGAGGACGGGAGGAATGCTCACGTGGAGGTCGAGCCTTTGGCAATCACTCACGAGACCGGGACAACAGAAAAGCTCCAGTAGAAAGAAGAGCTCTGATATGAGCTTGCATACTAACGAATTGAGCATTTCTAAGCCTAGCTCTTTCTTTGGTCACTTCTATCTCGGATGTAAGCTTTGTCTCTGTCTCCTGCATAGCCGAGATACTCTCCCTATTAAGTGCCTCGCCCTGTGAGGAAGTCCCTATTTCTTGCATTCTACACCTGTAGCGATGTAATTGTTCTCAGGAAGCCCGTATACCTTCCCCATATTTTGACCGCCAACAACCTCCGACCATATTCTTTAGCATCATATTTTACCATTTCGTCCCCCTAATCATGATTTTTCATTTTGAAAATTTTCTTCAAAAACCAACATTTTCCTCAACTCAAAAGACAAATTAAATGATAAAAATGAAGATAAAATCATGGAATATATTAAGTCAAAATATGATGAAAAGAATCTCAAAACTCGCAAAGAATCACTCAAAAACGAGCTCAACAAGTCAAAATATGATGAAAATGGTCTAACCCTCGATTTTGAAAACTTTTATTCTGCCGGGTCTGAAAGCAACGCGAACGCGGAGGAAGGCTCACGTTCCCGAAGAAGGAAGGTAAGGCTGTACAGGAAAAACCCTTCGCGAACGCGAGGGAAGGAGTGCGAACGCGAAAAAGAAATATGATGTTGCCAAGAAGGCTTCGCGAAGGCGGAAGGCTAATTGCGAACGCGATGAAGGGGAAATCTAACCTTCGCGAACGCGAGAAGTTGAACACGAATGCGAAGAAGGATCTAGAGGTACTCAGCAGAGACACTTCGCGAACGCGAAAGGAGCTTCACGATCACGAAGAAGAACACCAGAAAAATAGAACAACAGTTCAAAAATAGGGGAAAATGACCTGTAGCCCACCCGGAGCACACTCGAGGCCCCTGGGACCCCGTCTAAACCCACAAACAAGTTCTATAAACTAACACGAACTCGCTCGAGATCTCAAATAACATTGAACAACGCCGAAATACAAATCGTACCACGAATCAAACCATGAACTTCCAAATCTTCCAACTTCGAAAATTCGTGCCAAAACCTATCAAACCAACCCGGAATGACGTCAAATATTGTAGACAAATCCCAAATAACATAACGGAGCTGCTCCAACTCTCAAAATTGCATTCGGACCCCTACATCACCAAAGTCAACTATTGGTCAACCTCTCCACTTTCCAAACTTCAACTTTCACCGAAAAGCTCCAAATCACCCTATGGACCTCCAAAATCAAATCCGGACTCACGCCTAAGTCCAAAATCATTCTACAAAACTGCTCAAGGTCAAATGTCGTCGAGTGGAAGCTAAATTCTCAAAACGACTGGCCGGGTCGTTACATTCTCCCCCTTGAACGTGCTAGGAATCGCCTCGAAGTCTTCAAACCACTGAATGCACACCTTCAACATACACCCCCGGGTGATCCCACGTCACCCCAATCCACATAAGCCTAACGACACCATCTCAAATGCAATTTAGCCTTTCTACTAACACCGATAAGCCTCGGAGTCAAAATTCTCACCTTCTATTTATTTCCAAAAGACTCGATTCTAAATCCATACCCGGTATCAATCTCAACCAGCTGAAACAACTCTTGCTTACCCCCAGAAGGTATGACCACACAACATAACACACCACACATATGCCCATAATAACACTCCTGATCACAATAGCTGCTCGTAATCAAAACCAGCACCGACAATTAGCCTCATATCCGATAGAATACCGTTTCAAACCTCCACAACACTAACGATGATGCAAGAACCATGAAGACCTCATAACTATACACCCGAATCAACAAGTCACAACTAACACCACCAGGCACACACCCCGCAAGCTCGAACCCAAGAAGCACATAACGAAAACGAATATATATAGAAAAACACATAAGAGTAATATAAAACAAGCCCGTCAGGAAAAACACTCTCTATCCGTACCATACTACGAATCAATTTTAAATAGGAAAATCAAGTGCATGACAAACAATAAGGATCTCATCCTATAACTCTCCGCCGCGGCACACAACCCGGCTCAAACATATCAAATCTCATGAAATCGCGAGGGTCTCACCCTCAACTCTAAATCGTTGGTCAAATATACCTCATACTAATAGAAATCTTCCACTAACTCAATCATGCCAATAAAATCACAACACTTACTGAGCTCCCACTCCGGTAGAGTATCAAATCACAAATCGTAACCAATAATACTCAGGAATCACACCAAAACCTACCATAATGAACAACTAGGACTTACTTCTAATCTCACCACTCTCAATGATGGATAAGAAAAAGATAGACACGACTACCACTCATAGAACCTCCCAACAGGGATAAACACGTAAACAGAGTGTAGATCATGAAACTCACCCATAAATGAAACAACAAATAAGGGAGCTCGTCACGCTAAACAGAGCTTAAACGAAATATGAATGGTGCCCTTCTGTAACAATTCAAAAACATATCTGTATGACATCACCTGGAACAACGACCTCCAGCCTACTATATGAGACATATCAACGGGCCGGGCCTTCCCTACTCACCTGAATTATCCCGCTGCGACACATCTGCCCAGAGTCTGGGACAATCTCTCACTATGTGGATAGTATCTCAACACAACCTCTCTGCTGATGTGGCTATGAAAGCTATGCATTACGAGTACTTTGAGATCCATGAGCACCTGAAACAATGTGCGAAGCCGGAAGTGCAAACCTAACTGGTTGACCCACAAAATCCCTACCATGTCGTACCCTGCCTCTAAAATAAGGACCAGTAGAACTCTCCGGCCTACGAGGCCTCCTCGCCTCCCTGTCCTTTCTCTCCTGGCCTCGCATGTCCTCTCTCATAGCCCCTCCTGTCATCTCTCTCCTGATCCCACATGCCCTTAACTCGGCGAGCGATCGCTACCGCCTGCTGAAACGAAACATCCGACTATAACTCCCGAGCCATGTTGAACCGAATATCATGCATGAGTCCCTCAACGAATCTATGGACACGCTCTCTAACTGTAGCGACCAAGGCAGGTGCATGTCTGGCCAAATCACTGAATCTGACGGCATACTCTAATACTAACATAGTGCTCTGACGCAGCTTCTCAAACTCCACGCGCCATGTGTCTCGAAGAGACTGTGGGACAAACTCTCACAAGAACATCTTTGAAAATTGAACCCATGAAAGAGAAGCTGACTCGGTCGGACTACCCAACTCATATGCCCGCCACCACTGATAAGCTGCTCCCTTGAGCTGAAACGCAACAAAAGTAACCCGCTCGTCTCCACAATACCCATAGTGCGAAGAATGCGGTGACACTCCTCCAGGAAACCCTGGGCATCATCTGTCGCCAATCCACTAAAGGTAGGAGGGTGGTACTTCTTGTACCTCTAAAGTCTAAGTTGTTCTTCCTCAGATGTTGCTGCCCTAACCACGGGCTGAACTGGGACCACAGGCAGTGTCGCCATGACACCTGGAACCTGGCCAACATGATCTCGCTGCTTTAGATTATGGGCGGTGGGAGTCTGAGCTCCTCCCCCGTATGTGAAGTAGCTGGTGCGACCGGAATCAACCTCGCCTGAGCCAATGTACCAAACATACTCAGGAATTGTGCCAAGGTCTCTCAAAGTTCGGGGGTAACAACAGGCGCCTCCGGTACCTGCCCCCGAACTAGAACTGCTGGCGGCACCTCAACTACTGCTCTGGTAGGTTCCCTAGCTGCGACACGTTCTCCTCGTCAGCCTCTGCCCTAGAGACATATGCTCAGTGGGTAATGTCATCATGAATTGCAGCTCGTTTCCTCACCATCTGTGAGAGAATGGAATATTAAAAGTTCAAACTTCGAGATCAATGAACTCGTACGATAGGAATTAAGGAAGTGAAATTGTCCTAATAGTTCTGTAGACTCTCGAAAGTAAATACAAACATCTCTGCACCGATCCGCAAGACTCTACTAAACTCTCTTATGACTCGAAGCACCTATGAACATAGAGCTCTGATAGCAACTTGTCACAACCCAATTTTCCCTCCATTGGGTATCGTGATGGCATGTAGTCTTAAGGACTAGGCAAGCCTAGCATTTACGGAATAGCAACAATAATAAAATAACATCTAATAATTCCTGAATTGAATTCTTTTTACAATAAACATTTTCCCCAAAACCCGATAGTACAAGTCATAAGTTTTACAGAGTTTTACTACAACTTCTAAATATAATTGTTCAGAAATCAATAAAGACAGTGTATGAACAAAATAGGACGCTGACTCCGAAGCCTGCGAACGCTGTAGCAGGTTTACCTTAAGTTTCCACCACAACAACCGTGCTTCTAGCTACCGATCAACCAGCTACTCAATGTCAGGGAGTTGCACAAAAATGTGCAGAAGTGTAGTATGAGTACACCACAGCGGTACCCAGCAAGTATCAAGACTAACCTTAGTGGAGTAGTGACGAGGAACAATCAAGACACCTACTGGACTATACAACCTGAATAATTATGAGTATAGGAACAAGTTTAATAGCTACATAAAGGCTACACGCTATGGCTAACAATACAGTAATTGAAATCGGAAAGGAAGACACCAAGTATCTCCGGAATATAAAAAATAATGACACAGAAAGATGAATGGAAACAAATCAAGAATTCAAAATGACAAATATAGAAAGAACAAGTAATAACTCAGTATTAACGACTGTTTTCACATTAGACTTTTAGCCAATAAACTCCACGAGGTACCGAACCTCGGTTCAACCACAACTCAGGAGTCCCAATACCTAAACCCTAAATCATGACATCCTGTTCCCTTGTTACATCTTATAACCGCATTGGCGATTCACGTGTCAAATAGAGCCTATCTCACATAGAAGGCAAGAAGACAAGATATCCGTCTATTCACAACAATATTAAGAAAACCTCTTAACCAATAAGGGTGCTTGACTATGTGTATGCTTGTGCAAGTGTCCTAACATAGTTTATACCAGCTAGTAAAACGTAAGGAAAGAAACGAACAACCCGTAGAATGTTTTCTTACAACTTTCACAAGATAAGGCTCACAAAGGTAAACATACCACTACAAGAATATCAACAACAAGAATGCCCCCAGGCCATCACAAGTCATCGCAAAACAATCCCTGACACAACCTAACTTGTCTCGCCACGTGTGCAATAGTAAAGTAAATGCACGCCTTGTCTCGCAACACATGCATAATCAGTTCCACCCTTGTCACGCCACATGATAACCCATATATATATATATATATATATATATATATATATATATATATATATATATATATATATATATATATATATATATATATGGGTTATCATGTGGCGTGACAAGGGAGAACCACAATAAGATACGGTAAATAAATCAACTCACGAACCTTCAATCACAAGAAAAGGCAAAACTAGCCAACAAGGAAGAACCACAATAAGAAAAACTAGGCATGATAAGAACAACTCAAGAAGGAAGAAAATAACATGTAACAATAGCCCCACGATGTACGACTCAACAACAATAAACTAACAAGAGTCCAATAATTCCAAATAAAGGTAAGTCCACTAAGGTATAGAACCTCTAAACTTCTTTTAAGGTTGGAAATATAAGAGAGATACAACCAATTCAAAAGGTAGGGAGTGAGAAGATCACCGTAACTTCAAATAAGGGAGAACATTTACAAAAAGGAATAACTACAACTTCAAATAGGGATACGAAGTTAGGGAGAATGCAACATGGCAATGGAAGAGATAACGGTCTCAATTAAGGCACATATAAATCAAATATCAATAAGAGTGAATCATGAAGAAATTAATTCTAATTAAGCAGGTAAAGGTGAAACTAGTAATTAAAGAACATAATCAAACAAGAACAACTACATATTCAATGAATACAAGAACCTAGGAACCCAAAAAAGGCCAATTTCCACAACATAAGTCCGAGCATGTACACGGACTACAATCAACACAGAAGACTCAAATCCTATGGGGTAAGTCCCCCACACAAGGTTAGGCAAGATACTTACATCAAGAAGACAAACCGGTACTCTAAATGAACTTGTCGGGGAAAAGACCTCTGGACGGCTCAAATCTAACCAAAATAACTTCAAAGCACAAATAAAACATATAAGAAACTATTCTGCATCATGAAGTTTCAATCTTATAAAAATCTAAAAATCGACCCCCGGGCCCGCACCTCGGAACCCAACAAATTTTATAAAACTGGAACACACCCATTCCAATACGAGTTCAACCATAATAAAATTATCAATTTCCAGTACCATTTCGTCCCCCAAATCATAATTTTTCATTTTGAAAATTTTCTTCAAAAACCAACATTTTCCTCAACTCATAACATAAATTAAATGATAAAAATGAAGATAAAATCATGGAATATGTTAAATACTTAGTGAAGAACACTTACCCAATCGATTTTCTTGAAAACCCCACAAAGAATAGCTCAAAACCGAGCTCTACAAGTCAAAATTTGATGAAAATGGCCTAAACATCGATTTGGAAAACTTATATTCTGCCCAGGTCAGAAAGCAACGCGAACGCGGAGGAAGGCTCGCGTTTGTCAAGAATTAAGGTAAGGATGTCCAAGAAAAACCCTTCACGAACGCGAAGAAGAAACATGAGGTTGCCAAGAAGAGCTTCGCAAATGCGGAAGTCTAATCGCAAACTCGATGAAGGGGAAAGCTAACCTTCGCGAACGCGAACGCGAACGCGAAGAAGGATCTCTAGGTAGTCAGAAGAGACACTTCGCGAATGCGAAAGGAGCTTCGCGATCGCGAATAACAACACCATAAAAATAGAACATCAATTCAAAAATAAGGGAAAATGACCCGTAGCCCTCCCCGAACACATCAGAGGCCCCCAGGACCCAGTCTAAACCCACAAAAAAGTTCTATAACCTAACACGAACTCACTCGAGGTCTCAAATCACACCAAACAATGCCCAAAATACAAACCGCACCACGAATCGAACCATGAATGTTACACTCCATGTTTTCGTACGTGAGAGTACATCGTAAGTCAATTGATGTAAGCTCAGAAATAAGATTATATTTGACGGAATATAAAGTAAGTTAATCATGTTACATTGGAGGTTACAAATATTTAATATCATGAATAACGAGTACCAAGAGGGTTGGAAAGCTTAGAAGCTAAACCAATTGAAGAAAATAAGTTTCGTCGAAAGTCGACGAGTTTGGAATGTTATAANGGTTATTCTATGAGTTAATTTTTATCGTATGATAGTTGTTTTCTACATTTTTAAGTCAAGCAAGTTGTGGAACAAAAGTCGGCAAAGGTCTTCACAAGTTACACTCATAATGTGCTGAAAATTAGGTCAAATGTAACTGAGCTTTTTCTCCCAATATACTTGGAATTGTTGGATGATATACCAACCAAATTTAATATCTATGAGTCTATTTTCCAATTCATTAAACCTTTCATCGATACGGCGTAGGATTAGAGAGATATTTGCAGTTTCGCGAGACTGCACAGACATCATAAGTGACAAGTAGGTGGATCACTAGAGCTTTTTGAGCAATACATTTCATGTGTTATATGAGGTCTTATTGGTAAATATTATATCCCAAATTGAAGTCCTTGTAATATAGTTTTCAACTCTCTTAATCGTTCATTCATACGACATCGGGATAAAAAGATATAAGCATCGGAAGATGGACCAATCCTAGGGTGCGAAGCTAGCACCTCTTTGACTTTTCCATACTTGATATATATAAACCTTAGGTCGTCTTTCTCTTCATTATTCAGCATAAAACGACTAGAGAACACCCATAAACATAACCTCAAGCTATCTTCTAGGGTTTTAAAGAAGAATATCATCCCGGGCATGAAATGGAGAAGAAATAACNGTTGCTGTTGGGCTGCGTATTTTACTACTATTTTGTAGAGTGTTGGAGGAGGAAGGGTGTGGATAAACACCATATAGATGTAGGGTTGTGAGCTGGTCATTCGTTGTAATATTTCCGGGTCGTTTGACACGACTACGGTGGTCATCTTATGTATGAAGTGATTAGGTTGTGTGTGGACTGTTTTGGGAGGCTCAATATGATTATTATTGATGTTGTTTGGGATGTTTGGTGATTGTTTTGACTTGTGTGAATTCATATATATAGGGGAGGTGCTGTTCGTTTCATCGTAAAATAGGTTGTGGTCGATACATAATAGTTATGACGCTTAAACGATAATGATAATGTCGTTTCTCTTATTGTAGATTAAGGGGTTGTGACATTTGCGTAGCTTGAGGTTGGGGAAGTATATACAAGGTATGTGAGGCTATCCCTTTCCTTCTTTTGCACGACTCCGATTGTACATAATGCGATGAACGAGATTCCAAAGATACTCTACTCTTAGAAGCTAGCAGTACTTACATTGTTTGCCTTCTTATGGAACAATTGATGTTGAGGTTGCTTCTCTTATTCTTATGTTATCTATGTTGTTGGTACTTACTGATTCTTATAAGATTCTCGATGAAGAGTTAGCCCTAATGATGTGTACAGAGAATATCGAAACAATGACTCGAGGAATATTCGCTCATCACTCTCAAAAGAATGCCACAAGCCCGGCTCTAAGTACCATATGCTTTCCCCTGATGTAGATCACCACTAATGTAAGCTTGCTCGGCTAGAAATCACGTAGGGCTTTTTCGGCATGTAATGAAGGCTTTTGGATTAAGGAGGGTAATATCGGATTGGAATCGATTCATCTTTCCTTTAGCACTTCATATTCTCTTATTGTATCATACTTTGCCGACCCTTTGGTCATTTTCTTTTCCCTTGGGGGATTAGAGAGACTTGACATCACTCTTTCTTTGCCATGCTAATCACAATCTCCTTCTTTTGCTTTTTCACACTTATTCTTTCTTTTTGCATCTTTCAACCCTTTCACATTATTCACTTTCTTTTTGTGTTTTTTTTTGTTCTTCCTTTCTTTTTCTTTGCATTTTCCTCTTTTTCGTTTCTTTTGTCTTTTTGTGTCTTGAAACCATCTTTAAACTCCTCGTCTCTCCCCCAAACTTAAGTTCTTGCCATTTGAATCACATGAGTGCTAAAGAGAAGTTGGGTGCCAAGACAGAGTCACTATAAAACAGTTAAAGACTTGTAATGTAGTTATTGAAAAGAAAGGCTATAGTCTCAAAAGGGTTTACTAAGGATGATATCATTGGTAAGTCATGGAAAATTTCAAAACGGGTCAAGGAGAGCCTACAATCACTTCTCAAGCCAAGCTAACTTAGAATTTCGCCTAGAAACACATTCGGGGCAAGTTCTAGACCTTTCTCGCGGGTAATTGGACTTGTAACACAATACCTCACCTCTCACACAATCTGATTGTTAAAGAGACAGAATTCGAGGGTCCATAACAACCGCATTCAAGATTGAAAATCTCTACGGTTCATCTAAACCATCTGATGGTTGCCTAAGTCAACACAAGATTCACAAGGTCACTAACTAGAGCTATTTCTTTACAAAAACTTATTTTTAACCATAAGTGCATAGTTAAGTGTGTTGGTACCAAGTGAAACATGCTTGACCCTTTTATTCATTATTACTTGTTTTTGCCTAAACATCAAAAACTGACATAATCCCTTAAGAAGGTTGTCACGCCATCCATCGTTGAGAAGAGCCACCCGTTTCACACAAGACCCACCTTTGGAAAGAACCATGACATTAAGAAAACTAAAAGCTTATTGTTCGTTAAAACATAAGAAGAGGTTAACAAAAAAGAAGAAGCTAATAAAGTAATTAAGAAGCTATACTATTAGGAAAGCAAAACAAAGAAGTTACGAAATAAACTACTAAAAGTAAGACCAATGAATATATACAAGGGGGATGATTATATAAATAATGAGGGATAGAGTAAAGATAAGAGAAAAAGAACAAAAAGAGTATTTAAGTTATTACATGCCCAAAATCAATGTCAATCAATCATCAAAATAGACCACCCCACAAATGAAAAATAAGCATTGCCCCCAATGCTTAACAAAAATAAGAACAAGGAAGGGTTGAGAGTTAATAGAACTCCCTAATAGTCTCAGTCTGTATGGAATCTCCAGCACCCTCAGTCTGCATAGCATCCTTAGTACCCTCAATCTCCTCAAGCTGAATCTCATTATCATCTGGCTCAGGAACAACCGGGTTGCTGAGCATCTGGATCATCTCCTTAGCGGTGTGGGCAGTAGCATCCGACTCCTAAGACTGGTTGTCTGCTGCCTCAGATGCCTCTAGTGCTGCCTATGTTGTTGGGGCTGCTGTCTCCATGAGTAGGTCCAAAGGTAGATCTCCGGCCGATGTAATCTTGGCAACCTCCTGACTCGACTTCTCCATTGACTTCTTTGATGCCTAAGACTTATCTTCTTTGTTTGTTTCCCCAACTCCTCAATAGCTGTCCCATGTGCCACCACAGTCTCCATAATGATCTTCTGGTTGTCCACAATCTTCTTCAGAGTCTCCTCCACTGATGGAGTTACCTGTGGGGATGCTGGGGCAGAGGAATGTGCTACAACAACACTAGATATGTCAGACAACTTTGAAGTAGTTTCTTGCATCCAATTTTTGAGACTTGCCAAGGTCTGGGAGACTCGTAGCGAAATCTGCGGATAAGTGGTAAAAACTGGTACTGATAAAGGAGTTGACAACTTGGATGAAGAAGGTGGCGGTATGGCTGTTGTAGAAGGCATGGCAGCAACGAAGGGCTCAACAGATGAATCAGTAACTACTACTCTTGGCTCTTCAGACTGTCCAGTAGAAGTAGTTGCCTTACCCTTGAATTTCGGGTTGTCAGCATCTTGAAGGTGGTACCATGAGAAAGGCTTCTTGGCCTTAACTTTTGAATCAAATGGCTATGGCTCCACATTTTGATCATTGAAGTATTCAGTGAGGAATTTGGGGTAGGGATATGATCCATCCTCCTTCTGGACAGCTAAGGTAATGTTGGTGGACATGATGGCCCCCACATTTATTGGATACCCAAACATAGTTGAAGCTGCCAAGACTGCTCGGGGAAGGGGTAGGTTGTTCTCATTCATGCACGGGTCGATTCTGCTGCATACAAAGGTCAGCCACACTTTTGCCTCAAAATTTAGGGTGGCTTCGACTATGGGGACCCTTGCTATGAGCCACGAAGGTGGTGGTCCTCGAGCTGCCAGAATTTCTGCTATCCATGTCCTAGAAGCCTCTCCCAAAGCCAATTTCTACAAATATTCAAATGCCTCCACTTCTTCAAATCCCACATATGAGTTCAAAGCATATGAGTCGAACTGGATTTTCAGATTCCGCACCTTTGTCACCTTGGTACCCTTCTTTATGTGAGCCACATTAGCATAAAATTCTTTGACCAAGTGCTCATTTGCGTCGAGGACACTTTGGGCGAACCATTTCCATCCCTTTCGCTCCTGGAACTGTCTGAGGACATTTGGATTGTGAATGTCCAAGTCCTTCATCAAATATTATCGCTCCAGTGTGAGCGATCTATGGGTCCACAGTTCTCTAAACCTGTTGAAGGTCGTCAGGCTGACAAATCTGTCCTCCCACATCTCCCCCCCTCCTTGTCCTCTCAATGCCACCCACTCTAGTGTCACCTCCTATCTCGTTATCTGGTATATCATCGTCATCATCTACATTGAATTGTGCAGGAGGAGGAGGTGAAGAGGAGGGCTCGGAACCCTTACTTCCCACATCAGAATCAGCTGAGGAGATGTCCGTAGTCTCATTGCGCAGTTGATAGCGCCCTTTGGAATGTGGTGGATTGGATTGGGGTTCAAGTTGGACCTCCATAGATTGTCCCTCAGAGGCTTCCCCAGATGGGGCATATTCACTTGTGTCAGATGATTCAGGAGCTGGAGGTGTGTTGGCAGTCTCCTTCTTGCTTATGATTTTCTGAATGACAAGTGGAAGGTTACTCTTGCCTCGGCCTCGGCCCCGGGAGGGCTCACCCCTCCCTTTTGGTGCATCACCTCTCCCACGGGATCCAACCATTGCTGCAACATATAACAATAGAAACCAGTAAGAATAGAAGCTCATAGTGTATACAATTGCATATTGAAAGGTTGCAGTAAACTAACTCAAAAGAGGCTGTGCGGACCGCACAAAAATGAGTGCGGCCGCAGAAAGCCGAGTGCGGACCGCATAATTTCACACTGCGACCGCACAACCAAAAGTGCGGACCGCAGAAAAGTGAGTGCGACCGCACAACCCCAGGTTCAAATTGTTGGTTCTTTGATCTTTCATTCGTGCGGAGCACACAATTTTGACTGGGGTCGCACAACCACGAGTTTGGAACGCACAAAAATGAGTGTGGCCGCACAACCCAGGTTCAGACTATTGGGCTTTCTGATCATTAAGTAGTGCAGACCGCACAGAAATGCCGCGGACCGCACAAATCAAGCATTAACTTTACCTTAACTCTTACTTGTGCGGACCGCACAATTTAAAAATTATAGGCACTGAATTTTAGTTCATGCGATTTTTTCACCGATGGGCCAAGATATGGGGAATTAAATATGTTTAGCTATTTACCCAAGCTCCCAATTAGAATTTTAGGCACTACCCATTCTAAGCACAAGGACCGACTAACTATTGATATTTGCAGGCATGAGACTAACCCTAGGCAAAAAGAATAAAATTAAGAAAAAAATGAATAAATTAACAAAAATCTAAAGATGTAATGAACATACCAGTAATGATGGATACAAGTGTGAATCTACACGGATGAAATGCTTGAGTTTTGAGAACTAATATGGTATACACTATGCTTGCTTAGGGTTTCAGAACTCAGAGAGGGGAAAGTGTGAATAGTGCATGAAGGTTCTATTTATACTCTAGTTGAGTCGGTTCCTTTGGAGAATTATTGCGGTCCGCACAAAAGTGAGTGCGGCTGCTGAATTTGTGCGGACCGCACAATTTTTAGTGCGGACCCAATTTGTTCGCAAAATTTAACCGGTCAAACTTCAGAGAGCATGCATTTTTGGCTTTCCAGTTGTGCGACCACATACAGAAGTATGCGGGCGCAGAGTGATTGTGCGGTCCGCACTTTTGTGATACTTAGCCAATTTTTCTTTCACCGTCCCTGCAATGCACACCCCTTCCTGCATACACTTCAAAACTAGTTAGCACAAAACAAAGCCTGCCTAATCTAAACAAGAAAGTAAAGAGAAAGAAAAACACATGGGTTGCCTTCCAAGAAGCGCCTGATTTAACGTCGCGGCATGACGTATATTACCATCAATCATTTGAAATGGAGCAACGCTACAACGTGGCCATCATCAACCTTGCCAAGATAGTGTTTCACCCGGTGCCCATGTACTCTAAACACCTCACCATTCTTATTTTTCAGATTTAGAGCACCAAAGGGTGTCACATGCTCAACTTGAAACGGTCCACTCCACTTGGATTTCAACTTTCCCGGAAACATCCACAACCGAGAATTCAACAATTGCGCAATATCACCTTCTTTGACTTATTTATTCCGGATATACTTGTCATGGAGGTACTTTATCTTTTCCTTATACAAGGACGAACTTGAATATGCATGGAATCAGAACTCATCGAGATCATTCAATTGCTACACCCTCAAGTTGGCAGCTATATCTCACTCAAGATTAAGCTTCTTCAATGCCCACATAGCCTTATGCTCAAGTTACACCGGAAGGTGACAAGCTTTCCCAAACACTAACTGATACTGAGACATACCAATTGGTACTTTGTAAGCTCTCCTATAAGCCCAAAGAGCATCGTCAAGTTTCTTCGACGAATCTGTCCGGTTGGCATTCACATTCTTTGACAAAATACTTTTGATCTACCGGTTGCAGACTTCAACATGTCCACTTGCTTGAGGATGATAGGGAGTCGACACTTTGTGAGTGACAACATACTTGGAGAGTAAAGTATCAAAAGCTTTGTTGCAAAAGTGTGATCCCCCATCACTAATAATGGCCCTTGGAGTACCAAACCTTGTGAATATGTTCTTCTTCAAGAAAGCCACCACACTTCGAGCTTCAATGTTGAGCAAAGTCACGGCTTCAACCTACTTAGACACGTAATCCACAACTACCAATATATAGGAGTTCCCACATGAGCTCATCAAGGGACCCATAAAATCAATGCCCCATACATCCAAAATATCAATCTCTAGGATGGTGGTGAGGGGCATCTCATTTTTCTTGGAAATCCCACCGGCCCTTTGACATTCATCACACGCCTAATGAGATCGCTAGTGTCCTTGTAAAGAGTAGGCCAATATAATCCACAACTTAACACCTTTGTAGCAGTTCTCGCTCCACCATGGTGACCACCATATGGAAAAGAGTGGCAAGCGTCAAGAATCCCCAATTGTTCTTCTACCCCTTCGGATAACACCATCAGTACAAATTATAAGAGATAGGGCTTATCCCAATAGTAGTCCAGGCAGTCCTGTTTGAGCTTCTTCCTTTGTTTGAAGAGAACTCATTCGGAACAATGCCGCTCACAAGAAAATTGGCCACATCGGCAAACCATGGCATCCCGGTTTGGGAATCGTTTTAATATCACCTACGGGTGAAAAGATAAGACATGCTATTAAATATTATCCCATAACTAACAATGAATCGGAGTACGAAGCTGTCATTGAAGGCCTTGAATTAGCACGAGAACTCTCAATCGAGCAGATTGTGATCAAAAGTGACTCTCAACTAGTGGTAAACCAGATGCATGAGGCTTATACTGCTAGAGAGGCTCGAATGCAACACTATCTGGAAAAGGCACGAGACTTAGTAAGACAATTATAGTCATGGAAGATTATACAAATACCCAAGGAGGAAAATGCAGAAGTGGATGCATTGGCTAATCTCGCAGCAGTTACTGACGTAGCGAATAAAGATAATGCTATTGTGATACACTTATTTCATTCAGCAATCGCCCAGGATAAAAATGAGGTAACATTTAATAATTTAACATGGGATTGGAGAAACGAAATTGTAAATTTTTTGCAGAATGGTACTGTTCCTGAAGATAAAAAAGAATCTCAAGCACTTCGCCGAAAAGCAGCACGGTACTGCCTAGTTCGTGATACTATATACCGAAAATATTTGGAGGTCTCCTAGCAAGGTGCCTTGGACCCAATCAAACAGAGTATGTACTTAAAGAAGTTCACGAAGGACATTGTGGAAACCACGCAGGAGCAAGGTCCTTAGTCAAAACCCTGATCAAAGTAGGATACTATTGGCCTAAAATGGAAGAGGACGCTGAGAATTTCATAGCTAAGTGCGACAAATGCCAACGATATGCTAACAATATGCATCGACAAACAGAATTACTCCACCCAATTATGTCACCTTGGCCATTATGAAATGGGGAATGGACATAGTAGGACCTCTTCCCCCAGTTAAAGGAAAGGTACGGTTTTTACTTGTATTAACAGATTATTTCTCAAAATGGGTGGAGGCAGATGCTTTTAAATAGGTGCGAGAAAAAGAAGTGAAAAGCTTTATATGGCGACACATAATATGCCATTTTGGTGTACCAAAGGAAATCGTATGTGACAATGGCCCACAATTCATAGGCTCACAAATCACAGAATTCTTCCAAAGTTGGAAAATCAAACGAATCACTTCGCCACCGTATCACCCCGTGGCTAAGGGGAAAGTCGAGTCAACAAACAAAATCATTGTCAAACATTTGAAGAAACGATTGGAAAAGCTAAGGGAAATTGTCCTGAAGAGCTACCGGGAGTATTATGGGCTTACAGAACTACTGCAAAAATAGCCACGGGAGAAACTCCATTCGCGCTTGTTTATGGTTCAAAAGCTTTAATACTAGTGAAAATTGGCGAACCAAGCACAAGATTCATTACAGCAACAGAAGAAACAAACAACGACGAGTTGAGAACAAATCTAGATTTACTCGAGCTAAGGAGAGAAGCTGCATTAATACGCATGGCAGCTCAAAAACAAATTATAGAGCGGTATTACAACAAATCACCCTTTATATTTCAAAATTGGGGAATCCGTCCTTAAAAAGGTCTTCCAATCAACAAAGGAAGATGGTTCAGGAAAACTAAATCCAAATTGGGAATGACCCTACAAAGTCCGTGGCATTACTGGAAAAGGCGCTTATGAGCTGGAGACTATGGATGGCAGAATTTTACCAACAAGTTGGAATGCTGTTCATTTGAAGAAGTATTAATTCTAAGGAAAAGGAATACCCACGATCAGGTATCATTACGTTTGATTTTATTTTAGTATAGTTAAAATTATACTAACCATTTTAGATGATAGGCAAAAAGTTAACCTATCACCAGATGATGATATTAGACTTGCATAGACACGAGGAAGTAACTGAATTCCCGGTCTAGGGTTACAACTTTCTTATGAACGTTTTAAAGGGTTAAGCAGTCATCATCTAAACTATATACCTTCGAGTCCCGTATGTTTTTCCTTTTCAGGAAAAGGACCACAAAAAAGGAATAGTCAAGTGCTCGAGATTTTATTCTTCAAAGCTCAAACACTTGAGGTACTATACAATATGGAAGGCAAAGTAGAAGCAAAGAAGACTATCAAAAAGTCAAACTCAAGCCCGAAGATCCATTTTCCCAACAAGTCAAGCGTTATGAGCAAAATCAAAGAGCCAAAGACAAAATCACAAAGCCTGATTCAGAAACCTACAAAAAA
Organism: Nicotiana undulata; assembly: GCA_005239495.1. Classification (NCBI taxonomy): domain Eukaryota; kingdom Viridiplantae; phylum Streptophyta; class Magnoliopsida; order Solanales; family Solanaceae; genus Nicotiana; species Nicotiana undulata. The sequence goes on from ML276042.1 coordinate 32,808, forward strand.
TATATTCGTGAATGTAAACGAATGTTTAGGTTAAAGGCAGAATGTTAGTTATGGGGAAAAATTCATACCCTTGTATTTGTTCAAAAACAGTTATAAATGAAAGCAGTTACGGGTAAAAATTCATACTCTTGTATTTGTTCAAAAAACTGTTGTAAATAAAAACAGTTACGGGTATAAATTCATACCCTCGTATTTATTCCAAATATGTTGTAAGAAAAATAGTTACAAAAGAGTTATAGACGATACTCAAACACATGTAAAATGTTAAGAAAATTCAAATAATACAAAGACTTTCTTCAAAACATTGTTCAGCAAAACATGTGAAATTCCTATCTCTCTTTTGTACATTTACACCATTATGAAGTTGAGACGTCTTCTTCATTAAGTGTCGATCATAAAAGGTCCCTCTTTTATAAATCGTGCTTATTTTAAAAAGGTACAAAATATCAAAGCATTTTTCAAATGCAAAGTTAAAAACTAAGGGGTAAAACAAAAACCCTAATGAAAAGCATGCAAAGACTTAAGAGTAAAATAGAAACTCGAGAAATCATAAGTCATGCTAATATTAATATTAATATTATGACAAAAAACTAAGTACTAACTTAGTTTAAAGCCATATTTGTTTATACAAAGGTTGCCCCTAAGTTGTCAGTTGGGGACTTACA
>ML276043.1:4697-49232 GCA_005239495.1 Nicotiana undulata
ACCTTAACCACTTCATGGCATCATTTTCCTGCAAATAGAGCAATTATACACTAAAAACGACCTCAAGTTATCATTTAACAATACAAAATCTAATGAGAAAAGGCTAAAATGAGTGGTAAAATCACCACTCATCAAAATACACTCCTTCCCTAGCCATCCGCCCTTTTATGGTGCCTTGGTTTGTGTCGCTTTGTGTTCTATTATGTTGGCTGATTGTATGAAGTAGTTGATATGTGGTTCGGGGGCTCTCTGGCTGGTGGATAGGCCTAATTACAAATAAGACTCGGTCAAAATTTTCAGAAAAATTGGGAGTTAGATAAATTTGGGCGGCTGGCCTGAAGTATTTATGAACCTGAGTGAACCCCCGACCCTCATTCGAGGACGAATGATCTTAAGTGGTGGAGGATGTAAGGACCCGTAAAATCCTTAACCAAAATGATGCCTAGTTAGGTTCCTATAGAATGAACTCATTTGCTAAAATATCTAGTATGAGTCCCTTGCATGAACCTATGTGAAATGATTGTCTCAATGTGCTAAGTTGGAAAATTTCTGTTCCCAAATTGTTATTAGTTGTTTACCATGTCACTATGCTACTTGAGAATGTGAATTAAAACTGTCATGCTCCTCCGAATTAGGTGTACAAATTCATTATATGTTGGTTCTCGTTAATATAAAGGATGATGCTATTGAGCGGTTAAAGAGGGGAATCTGCCTCAAATTGTTAAATGTGTCCAAGTGCGAAGTACTGTGTGATAAATTATGGAAGTGAAATGTGATTTGAGTAAATGAATAAAATGGTAATGTCCTAAAGTGAGATGGCTTAGCTGATTGGGCCGAGATCGCACTCCATGAGGTACACGTGGTGGTATTTACATCGGAAATACGAATATAATGTATGATGTTGGTGATGTCTCACTGATTCAAGTTAGATGGCTTAGCCGATCGGGTCGAGATCGGACTCCATGTTGTACTCATGGTGGTATTTACATCGAAAGTATGAATATAAATTATGATGTTGGTGATGTCTCACTTGGGATGGCTTAGCCGATAAGGCAGAGACCGGACTCCGTGTAAAATCGACACGGTGGTATTATAATTGTGGCACTTGGCTTTAAAAGACTATTAATCGAAAGCATGAAAAACAAAATAAGACACTCATGTGGGCCATGTATGTTTGCTGGGTAGTTGTTGAATTAACTTGTAACTGAAATTCCCTCCCACAAAAATTGTAATCAGTATGTATATCTTAGAAGACTTAATTATGGAAACTGCTATATAAGGAAGAATGAATTAGTATTGTGTGTGTATGTTTTTAATTGACTTCCTTCTAATTCAATAAATGATGTTGCAACACAAATACGGGTCATGAATTAGACGGGTAGGAAAGGCTCAACAGGATTGCTCGACTGGGTTCACTCGGTTAAGCGCCGGTCGTGCTCCCTGAGGTTAGGGCGTGACACTAGATATGTAGCAAGAACTATTAAGTGTTTGACTTATGTCTTGAGTTGGCATCTGGACTCAATTTGTGAGTGTATTGAAGGTCCTCTCGTGTAGTTTAGTTGTGGGGTGAAGTGGATTGTCCTGTTGTGTTTTGAGTTTCTGGTGATGTCTTATGGGGTGACCGATGCCCCAGCATCGTTCATGTATTTGATTAATGGTGTATTTTAGCCGTGTTAGCACTCCTTTGTTAATTTTATTCTTTGATGGCATCTCGGCGTACTCACGTAGCCAGAGGTAGCATACTCAGCATTTGAGGATGGTATTATAAGGATTCAAGGAGGAGAAGCTCTATGCAAAGTTCTCCAAGTGTGAATTTTGGCTCAGTTCAGTAGCATTTTTGGGACACGTGGTGTCCAGTGAGGGTATCCATGTGGTCATACGAGTGTGGGTAGAGCTTCCAGAAGCTCATAATTTCTTTGACCACAACTCCAATGTTACTTCTTCCATCAACTTCAGGTTCTTATACTGTGTATTGTGATGCCTCGAGGGTAGGCATTAATTATTTTAATGTAGGAAGATAAAGTGATTGCGTAATAGCTATGATTTTTGGAAGGGTATAGAGAGATATCAGTTTGAGGCTAAGCATGCAGGGTTATCTCCCGCAAAGGTTTTCTGGGGTTGTATGACCCTTAGGTGGTTTTGTAGCAAGTCCTCTTTTATCAGTAATTGATATATGATGCAATTTGAGTTAGGACGCTTGTGGGAGTTGGCATTGACTGTTACAACAATGAATGAGAGATTTGCATACGATTTGGGATATTAGATGGTTTGTGTCATATGAAATTATGAAGGATTCGGTTGAATCTCACTACAGTATGGTGGCAGTGATAGCGTATGGGCATTGTGAGTTATTGTTTGTCTTGGTCGTTGGCTTTGAGCCAAGTGGGGGAGTCTGTTAATAATAAGTTGATTGAACGATTATGTGTTGTATTTGTTTCAGCTCGAGGTATATTGGTGGATTAGTTATGACCTGCAAGGTGGAGTCTGGGAATGACTTGAGTAATGGCAATTCTTCGATACAGGTTGTAATGTACTATATAGGTAAATGGGTTTATTGAATGATTGAGTTGTAATTGTAAAAGGTGTAGTGTGTGTAGTGTATGAATTTGCTTGTTATTTCAAGTGTGTGGATTTCTTCCTAGTATGTTGGTGTGCAAGCGGGGCCATGTCTTTTTTTCTACTTGATCAGTGTGATTGAGATTTGCACAGAGTGGATGACTCTAGAGAATGGTTCTGATGGATTCAAGGTTAAATGTAACAATTGGGAATCTCCAAGGTGCGTAATGTGCTAGAACTGAGATTTATGTTGGAGGGTGTCAAGACTTGTGGCATTTCTACATTAACATGGATTTTACATCTCAGTATCAGGAAAGTGAAGGTAATGGCTTCAGATTCGCAGGAAGTCTCTTGAGGGTAAGTATTTTGAATGTGGTACTTTTGGGATATTTGAGAGAGTATTCAGCGGCTTACGAGCCTTAAACGGTACGGTCTTATGCTTAGGTCTCGTGCGGTAAGTCTAGGTTGAGAACTACGGTATTATGGCAAGGAGAAGTATCAACTCGAAGGTATGTCAGAAGGAACTTGGATAAATAGGACAACTTTGTAGTAGGTCGGATCGACATGGTAAGAGATATGATTTGTTCTTTGGGTGTTTATAAGGCAATGAGTTTTTACAGATGTTTCTTAGCAATGCTCTTGGGCTTGGGTGACACGCGTAGCTAGGTTGAGTTATAAGGATTTAATCCTGACGGATTGGTGTTGCACAAACGGGATTCGGATGGTTTCTACCACGGTTAAAGATGTATATTTTCTACTAGCGTGAGGTGCATGTGATGTATAGTGATTTTTGCTTCTAAATGGGATCAAATGGAAAGTTCTTGGCTAGTTAGGTACGTAGTTGCTTGTGGTTCGGAAGGAATCATGAAGTTCTCATATGTATCATAGGATGGCATCGCGTATGCAGTATGTTGTGTAGAGTTTAGATTTGCATATGTGAGGTCACAGTTCAGTTATGGAAGGAAGGTCAAATTATTAGGCAGCATTGGCAGTTTCACATGACTAGGTAGATGATATCACTATGGGGTCGCTTGATGATGGTATACATTTAGAAAGGGCAATGTGTGGAGTTAAGGGTGCTTTATTGGTATTGCGACGCTCTCTTGTTGGAACGACTGCTGATATTCAAGGTTGCTTGATCACGCGGAAGAATTATAGGGGTATCCCTCATGGAATGATTTAGTATTAGGTATGAGTTATATATTCGAGCGGTGGATTTGGGATCAGATATGGTAATTTGAGCGCTTTATGGACTTTGAGACTGAGAGTTCTCACAAACAAACTATTTTGTGATTGTGATCTGTGAGGATGCGAGCAACGCTAGTCGGATGTTAGTAAATGCCATGTTTCAGTCATTGTGAACCTTCAGAGAGTTATCTATCTGTTGTGGGTGACAAGAGTTGATTAGGGGTATTGGTAGGCCCAGTATGTGTGTGTTTTCTGCACCAGGTTGGAATTGTTGACTCCGAATTGCTATTGCTAAGGGACGTACCATTCGATTGTCATTGAGTTTATTCATATTCTAGAGTGATCTATGAGTTACCCTTCGGCGTTGCGAGAAGTGGTGATTGTTGGTTATATGCACATATGGTGCGGTTCTAATTGGGCATTATAGCGGGATTGGAGTAAGGTAAGTAATTAGGTATTGCGGGATTGAGACGTATTGATTATGTTCTTTCGGGTGTCATGACCCAAAAGGGGTCATCTTATGTAAATCTAATTGTGACTGCATTGCGAGGTCCCGAAGCCTCCGTTAATCTCACCTTGATGTGCGTGCACAGCCCGGGCGCGTAGCCGGGAAGCCTTTATGTGAAAACTTGATTAAGAGTTGAATTTATGATAATTAATTGAATAAAGTTGACTTTGGTCAATATTTTTGGTAAACGGACCCGGACCGTGATATGGGACTTGGGCGTATGCCCGGAATCAAATTCCGAGGACCCATGTCCGAGAAATGAATTTTTAAACAAAATTGTTTTATGAAAATATTAGAGGCTTATGAAAATGAACCTTGATGTGAAACCTGTGCTGCCACACCCGTATTATGGTTTTGGAGCCCGGAACAGGTTCAATATGTGTTATTTAAGTTATCTGTTAGATTTGGTAAAAAACAGACTTGATTTGACGGGTTTCGGATCAAAATGGGAAAATTAGAGTTAATGAAGTTTTGAGGATATTCATAGAATTTGAAATTTGGCTTGAAATGTGATTTTATGTTACCGAGGTCCGAATGAGATTCCGAGACCAGGGATAGTTCCGTTATGTCATTCATGACTTGTCTGCAAAATTTGAAATCATTTCGAGTAGTATAGACCGGTACAGTGCATTGAAGTGAATTCTAGAGTTTCAAGTTCTTAAGTTTTGATTCAATATGGTTTTGGTGTTGAATTTTGAGTTTCGTTGTTGTTTTTCATGTTCCGGAAGTTCGAGCGAGTCTGTATCATGAATACAGACTTGCCGGTGCTTTTGTACGGGGTCTCGAGGGGCTCGGGTGTGTTTTAGACCCCGGGGAGCTAAGTTAGAAAAACCAGAAATTTCTGCTATCTAGTTTCCTCCTCTGCGATCGCAGAAGGTGGGTTGCGATCACGGAGAAGGATTTTGCTGGGCTGTTGCTTGTTCTCTGCGATCGCAACTTCCCCTTTGCGATCGCAGAGGTCTGGGTTCCAGACCTTCGCGATCGCATTGAGTCGCGTCTGGGCCGGGTGAGTTTGTTCTTCGCGATCGCAGGACCTCTGCCGCGATCGCAGAGGTCCGGCCAGTTGGTCTTCGCGATCGCAGAACCTCTGCCGCGATCGCAGAGGTCTGGCCAGTTGGCCTTCGCGATCGCAGGGCCCTTGTCGCGATCGCAGTTAAGGAATCCCTGGGCAGTTTTATAAAAAAAGGGGACTTAGCATTTTTCCTCCATTTTCATCTTCCTCCTCAAGTTTTTTGAGAGCTCTTCCAGGGACCTTCCACCACTGCTATTGAGGTAAATAAATTCCATAGTTTTACTAGTTTCAAACATTAATTCCTAGTTAAAATCACTACTAAATTATCTAAAATCATAGAATTAGGTAGTAATTTTAGGGTTCTTGAGGATTTTGAGATTTTCCATTTTAGGCCGTGAATTCAAGTAGGAATCACACCTTAATGATCCTTAGGCTATAAGTGAGTGATCCCTTCGAGAATTTTCGGAATTTGATCATCCGGGACCGGTGTTGGAAATTGGGAATTCTTCAAGAATGGCGATTTTATTGAATAGCTAAGATAATTTCTCACATAGTGCATGCATTGATTTATTTTTACACCTTTTGACTAGTTGCGAGTCCTCGGGTGTAGAGTTTGGAGTTTCGGGCGCAATTGTGGTCCGAGGGGTAGATTCGACACGAGGTGAGTCTCCTTTCTAACCTTGTAAGAGGGAATTGTCCCCATAGGTGATGTATATGCTATGTGTAAATTGTTTGGGGGCTACGTACGCGCCAAGTGACGAGAGTCCGTACGTAGCGGCTATTATTGTTATGTCCGGGTAGTTAGGCCCACATCATGACTTGCATGCTTTATCGTAATGCCTTATATGCTTTTTTCGTAATGCCTGATATGTTTTCCTTGTAATGCTTTATATGATTTATTGTGACGCCATATGTACTATGAGATTATGTTTTGTATAGTGTCGTTCCTCTGAGGCATTATGGAAAATTGTTGAATGGAAAAGAATTTGTTATGGAAAGTAAGTATTGTAATATATTGGGTTCGGGCCGTACGCCACGACAGGTTTGAGAGTGATTATGTCTATATGGGATCGAGCCTTACGCCACGGCAGAGATGAAAAGAAATTGTGAAATACATGGGATCGGGTCGTACGCCACGACAATGTTGAAAAGTAATTGAGTATACATATGGGATCGGGCCGTACGCCACGGCAGTGTTGAGAAGTATTTGTGATATATATATGGGATTGGGCCGTACGCCATGACAGAGTTGAGAAATACTTGAGATACATATGGGATCGGGTTGTACGCCGCAGTGAGTTCAGAAGGTACCTTATGGGAGCGGGCCGTACGCCACGGCGGATCAAAGAATTTGTGATTTATTATTTCGTTCGGTGGTCTTACCTTTGAAAGTGCTTTATTGTTTAGTTCAGTAGTTGTTTGGATTTCTGCTCCTGATATGTGCCTGTTGATTATTTCTTGACATGCCTATTGTATTTCATTATATTCTATCATATGTTATTACTGTTGGACCTTAGTGAGTATCGAGTCGACCTCTCGTCACTTCTTCTTCGAGTTTAGGCGGGATACTTACTGGGTACATATTTATTTAATATGTACTCATGATGCACTTTCTTTTCTTTTCTGTACTTGACTGTACAGGTCCGGAGGCTGGTACGTCTGATTATCAGGACGGTGCTAGATATTGATAGCGTGGTCATACTTCACAGTGAGCTGCGTTCCCGACGACTTCCTAGCAGCACCCTGGAGTTCTTTTGTTATATTCTCTGTCCATTTCATTCAGATTAAGACCCTGTATATATTGTAGCCATTGTTTATTCAGTAGTTTCCCCTGACACTCGTGACACTAGTTCCTGGCACACACGCGTAGCGTATATATATCTTTTGGGTTTGGGTTGTACAGGCATGCGTATGCTTTATTTCCATGTCAAGCTATCGTCATGTTTAACTATTTAAAATTTGTAAATGTTGACTTGTTTAATTAGATGGGAAGGGTATCACTTAGCGTAATTTGTGTTGGCTTGCCTAACCCCGTCATTGGGTGCCATCACGACTCGGATTAGGATTCGGGGTCGTGACAACGTGGTATCAGAGCCCTAGGTTCACGTAAGTCTCACGAGTCACGGGCAGGCCCAGTAGAGTCTTGCGGATTGGTACGGAGACGTCTGTACTTATCTTCAGGAGGCTATGGGGTGTTAGGAAACTTCCTTTTATTCATATCCTGTCGTGCAATCTATGAGGTACTCAAATTTATTCTTCTATTCTCTCACAGATAGTGAGGACGCGTGCATCCAATGTTCCTGGTCTGGGAGAGGCCGCTGCCCCGGCTGCCCAAGGTCGGGGTAGAGGCGGGGGTAAAGAACCTGCTCGAGGCAGGGGACGAGGGCGTCCCAGAGCTACACCAGTGGCACCACCAGAGGACCCTATTATGGAGGAGTAGGATGAGGTGCCTCCAATAGCACCTGCAACTGTGGATTTCATGACGGGGCCAGGCTTCCAGGAGGTCATGGGCCGTATGCTGAGATTCATGGACACTATGTCATAGGCTGGTTTATTTCTAGCCGACTCTGCCACTTCTCAGGCGGGAGGGGGAGTTTAGACTCCTACTACTCAGGCCACAGGCCAGGCAGTAGCAACACATCATACCCCGGGCACACTGCCCGTGGGAGGGGTTCAGCCCGTGGTAGCAGCCCCAGAGCCCAGGCCAGTTGCAGAAGGTGACCAGCAGAAGATGTTGGATAGAATGACCCGACTTCGCCCTCCAGTCTTCGAGGGTGAGCGGGGAGAGGATGCTCAGGAATTTATTGACAGGTGCAGGGAAAGACTGCACAACATGAGGATTTTGGAGTCCCATGGAGTGGATTTCACCACATTTCAGTTAGAGGGCAGAGCTCGCAGGTGGTGGCAGTCATATATTCTCAGCAGGCCAGCAGATTCTCCTTCTGTCACTTGGGGTCAGTTTGCTCAGCTATTTCTAGATAGATACATTCCACCTTCCGAGAGGGAGAAGCTACGAGGTCAGTTTGAGCGACTAGAGTAGGGGCAGATGTCAGTGACTGATTATGAGGCTAGATTTTCCGAGTTGTCTCGCCATGCCCTTATGATATTGCCTACTGATGCCAAGAGGGTGCGGCGGTTTGTGGCAGGCTTGCATCCAGGTATTAGGGCCTCTATGGCTAGAGAGGTAGAGATGGGTACCCCATACCATCTTATAGTCGAGATAGCTCGACGAATTGAGGGTTACCGTATGAGGAGCAGGGAGCAGGGTCAGCCAGGTAAGCAGGGTCAGCAGGACAAGTGGGCCAGGTTCACAGGGGACTTCAGGGGTGCTCCAGCTAGGGGCAGAGGTCAGTTTGGAGGCGGTCAGTTCAGTAAGCCTTCATATTCAACACCACCACTACCTCCCAAGGGTATTTCAGCGAGGCCTTAGTTTAGTTCCATGCCAGAGCGCTCTTACCATCCACCAGCCATCCAGGGTGCACCCAGCAGTTATTCCAGTCATCAGAGATCCTCTAGTTCCTATTTCAGTGCCTTACCAGAGGGTTCAGACTGCCCTCCGGCTATTCAGGGTTCTTCCTCTTTCGGGCAGCGGGCTGTAGCACCCGGAGGTTGTTTCGACTGTGGGGAGCCGTGTCATACGTGGAGGTATTGTCCCAGGTATCGGGGCAAGGAAGTGCAGTAGAGTTATCAGCCTAGGAGTTCAGAACTAGCAGTCCGGCCGCCTCGAGGTGGGGGACAGGTCGACAGGGGTCGTCCTAGAGGGGGAGGCCAATCAGGAGGAGGTCAGTTAGTTCATGTTTACTCTGGGGGAGTTCAGTCTTCAGGAGCCTCAGCCAGATTTTATGCCATTCCGGCCAGATCAGATGCAGTGGCCTCAGACGCCGTAATCACAAGTATTATCTCAGTATGTGGTAGGGAGGCTTCGGTACTATTTGATCCAGGATCCATGTATTCATATGTTTCCGTACTATTTGCTCATTTTCTGGATATCCCTCATGAGTCCTTGGGTTCTCCTATATATGTGTCCACTCCTGTGGGCGGTTATGTGGTGGTAGACCGAGTCTACCGGTCTTCTGTGGTCACTTTCTATGATTTTGATACCAGAGCAGATATTTTATTGCTGGATATGATTGATTTTGAGGTTATACTAGGCATGGATTGGGTATCTCCTTATCATGCTGTGTTAGATTTCCATGCCAAGACAGTCACTTTACCCATGTCTGAGTCGCCTAGACTAGAATGGAGAGGTTCTTCCGTTAGTGCCTCCAGCTGGGTGATTTCCTTCCTAAAGGATCGGCATATGGTCAAGAAGGGTTGTTTGGCTTACCTTGCTTATGTGCGGGATACCACCGCCGAGTCTCCTACCATTGATTCAGTGCCTGTTATTCGAGAGTTTCCGGATATGTTTCCTTCAGATCTTCCAGACATGCCTCCAGATCGAGATATTGACTTCTGTATTGATTAGGCTCCAGATACTCAGCCTATTTCCATTTCCCCTTATCGTATGGATCCTAAGGAGCTAAAGGAGTTGAAGGAGCAGCTTGAGGAGTTGTTGGCCAAGGGGTTCATCAGGCCGAGTGTGTCGCCGTGGGGTGCTCCAGTCTTATTTGTGAAGAATAAGGATGGGTCTATGCAGATGTGCATTGACTACCGCCAACTAAATAAAGTGACCATCAATAATAAGTATCCTCTGTCGCGCATCGATGATTTGTTTGATCAGTTGCAGGGTGCTCGTGTGTTTTCTAAGATTGACCTGAGATCGGGTTATCACCACTTTAAGATTCGGGCTTCTGATGTTCCGAAGACTGCATTTCTTACTAGATATGGCCATTATGAGTTCCTGGTGATGTCCTTTGGTTTAATTAATTCCCCAGCAGCATTCATGGACTTGATGAATAGGGTATTCAGGCCGTATATTGATTCCTTCGTCATCGTCTTCATTGATGACATCTTGATTTATTCGTGGAGCCTAGGTGAGCATGAGAAACATTTGAGAGTCGTGCTCCAGACCTTGCGGGAGCAGAAGCTGTATGCTAAGTTCTCCAAATGCGAGTTCTGGTTAGATTTCGTGGCATTTTTGGGGCATGTGGTATCTGGACAAGGTATCAAGGTTGATCCTCAGAAGATTGAGGCGGTTCAGAGTTGGTCGCGTCCTACTTCAGCTACAGAGATTAGGAGTTTCTTGGGCCCAGCAGGCTATTATCGCCGATTCGTGGAGGGGTTCTCTTCTCTTGCAGCTCCATTGACCAGATTGACTCAGAAGAATGCCTCGTTTTGGTGGTCCAACGAGTGTGAGGCGAGCTTTGAGAAGCTCAAGTCAGCTTTGACCTCAGCACCAGTTGTGTCATTGCCTTCCGGTTCTGGGATGTATACTGTGTATTGCGACGCTTCACGCGTCGGGTTGGGATGTGTGCTGATGCAGGATGGCTGGGTTATTGCTTATGCTTCGCGACAGCTGAAGGTTCATGAAAATAATTATCATGTTCACGACTTAGAGTTGGCGGCGATTGTTCATGTCTTGAAGATTTGGCGGCACTATTTGTATGGTGTGTCATGTGAGATCTACACTGACCAGCGCAGCCTGCAGTACTTGCTTAAGCAGAGGGACCTTAACTTGAGGCAGTGGAGATGTCTTGAGTTGTTAAAAGATTACGATCTCACTATTTTGTATCACCCGGGCAAGGCGAATGTAGTAGCAGATGCTTTGAGCAGGAGGGCAGCGAGTATGGGTAGCTTGTCCTACATTGCAGCGGAGGAGTGACCTTTAGCCTTGGACATTCAGTCCTTGGCCAATCGCCTTAGGAGATTGGACCTTTCAGAGCCTCGTCGAGTTTTGGCTCAAGTAGTTGCTCAGTCTTCATTATTGGGGGAGATTAAGGCTCGACAGTTTGAAGATCCATGCCTTGCAGAGCTTCGAGATGCAGTGGTCCAGGGCAGGGCCAAGGAGGTTACTTTGGGAGAGGATGGTGTCTTGAGGCTCCAGGGCCATTTATGTGTTCCTAATATTGATGGCTTGAGGAAGAGAATTTTAGAAGAGGCCCACAGTTCTCGGTATTCTGTTCATCCGGGTGCGACGAAGATGTACCGTGATTTGAAGTAGCACTACTGGTGGAGGCAGATGAAGAAGGACATTGTTCAGTATGTGGCCAGGTGTCATAATTTTCAGTAGGTTAAGTACGAGCACCAGAGGCCAGGGGGCTTGTTTCAGTAGATGCCCATTCCTGAGTGGAAATGGGAGCGCATCACCATGGACTTTGTGGTCGGGTTGCCTCGGACTTTGCGGAAGGTTGACGCGGTTTGGGTCATTTTGGATAGATTGACCAGATCGGCGCATTTCATTCCTGTGGATACTACTTAAACTACATAGAGGCTGGCCCAGCTTTATGTTCGGGAGATAGTCCGGTTGCACGGTGTTCCGGTGTCCATTATATCAGATCGAGGTCCTCAGTTCACCTCGCACTTCTGGAGAGCATTGCACAGTGATATGGGCACTCAGATAGATCTCAGCTCAGCATTTCACCCTCAGACTGATGGTCAGTCGGAGCGTACATTTCAGATTTTGGAGGATATGCTTAGGGCTTGTGTGATTGATTTTGGCGGTCAATGGGACCAGTTCTTGCCTTTTGTGGAGTTTGCATACAATAACAGTTATCAGTCCAGCATCGAGATGGCTCCATTCGAGGCTTTATATGGTCGGCGTTGTCGTTTGGTCGGCGAGGCCAAATTATATGGCACAAATCTGGTGAGAGATGCTTTGGATAGGGTGAAGATTATTCAGGTGAGACTCCGCACAGCTCAGCCAAGATAGAAGAGTTACGCAGATCAGCGGGCGCGTGATGTAGCATTTATGGAGGGAGATAAGGTTATGTTAAAGGTTTCGCCGATGAAGGGCGTTATTAGATTCGGGAAGAAGGACAAGATGAGCCCCAGGTTTATAGGCCCTTTCGAGGTGTTGAGGCGAGTCGGGGAGGTTTCTTATGAGCTCGCTTTACCTCCCGCCTTATCGAGAGTTCATCCGGTATTTCATGTATCCATGCTCCGGATATATCATGTTGATTTCTCTCACGTGATTGATTTCAGTACTATTCAGTTAGATGAGAAGTTGGGCTTCAAGGAGGAGCCAATTGCTATTATTGATAGGCAGGACCACCAGTTGAGGTCTAAAAGAATTTCTGCCGTAAAGGTCCAGTGGAGGGGCCAACCAGTCGATAAGGCGACTTAGGAGTCTGAGGAGGACATGCGGAGAAGGTATCCACAGCTATTCGGCTGTGGTCATCTTATGTAAATCTAATTGTGATTGTGTTGTGAGGCCCCAAAAGCTTCCGTTAATCTCACCTCGATGTGTGTGAATAAATAAAGTTGACTTTGGTCAACATTTTTGGTAAACGGACCCAAACCCATGATCTAACGCTCCCGGAAGGTCCATAGGAAAATATTGGACTTGGGCGTATGCCCGAAATCGAATTCCGAGGACCCAAGTCCGAGAAATAAATTGTTAAAGAAAATTGTTTTACGAAAATATTAGAGGCTTATGAAAATGAACCTTGATGTGAAACTTGTGCTGCCAGGCCCGTATTATGGTTTCGGAGCTCGGAACAGGTTCAATATGTGTTATTTAAGTTATTTGTAAAATTTGGTAAGAAACGGACTTGATTTGACGGGTTTCGGATCAAAATGGGAAAATTAGAGTTAATGAAGTTTTGAGGATTTTCATAGAATTTGAAATTTGGCTTGAAATGTGATTTTATGTTACCGAGGTCCGAATGAGATTCCGAGACCGAGGATAGTTCCGTTATGTCATTCATGACTTGTCTGTAAAATTTGAAATCGTTCCGAGTAGTATAGACTGGTACGGTGCATTTAAGTGAATTCTAGAGTATCAAGTTCTTAAGTTTTGATTCAATATGGTTTTGGTGTTGAATTTTGAGTTTCGTTGTTGTTTTACATGTTCCGGAAGTTCGAGCGAGTCCGCATCACGAATACAGACTTGCCGGTGCTTTTGGACAAGCTCTCGAGGGGCTCGGGTGTGTTTTAGACCCCCGGGAGCTAAGTTAGAAAAACCAGAAATTTCTGCTATCTGGTTTCCTTCTCTGCGATCGCAGCTTCCCTTTTGCGATCGCAGAGGTCTGGGTTCCACACCTTCGCGATCGCAATTTTTTATCGCGATCGCATTGAGTCGCGTCTGGGCCTAAGTTTGTTCTTCGCGATCGCAGGACCTCTGCCGCGATCGCAGAGGTCCGGCTAGTTGGTCTTCGCGATCGCAAGACCTCTGCCGCGATCGCACAGGTCTGGCCATTTGGCCTTCGCGATCGCAGGGCCCTTGTCGCGATCGCAGTTAAGGAATCCCTGGGTAGGTTTATAAAATACGGGACTTAGCATTTTTCCTCCATTTTCATCTTCCTCCTCAAGTTTTTAGAGAGCTCTTCAAGGGACCTTCCACCACCGCTATTGAGGTAAATAAATCCCATAGTTTTACTAGTTTCAAACATTAATTCCTAGTTAAAATCACTACTAAATTATCTAAAATCATAGAATTAGGTAGTAATTTTAGGGTTCTTGAGGATTTTGTGATTTTCCATTTTAGGCCTTGAATTCAAGTAGGAATCACACCTTAATGATCCTTAGGCTATAGGTGAGTGATCCCTTCGAGAATTTTCGGAATTTGATCATGCGGGACCGGTGTTGGAAATTGGGAATTCTTCAAGAATGGTGATTTTATTGAAAAGCTAAGATAATTTCTCACATAGTGCATGCATTGATTTAATTTTACACCTTTTGACTAGTTGCGAGTCCTCTGGTGTAGAGTTCGGAGTTTCGGGCGCAATTGTGGTCCGAGGGGTAGATTCGACACGAGGTGAGTCTCCTTTCTAACCTTGTAAGAGGGAATTGTCCCCATAGGTGATGTATATGCTATGTGTAATTGTTTGGGGCTACGTACGCGCCAATTGACGAGAGTCCGTATGTAGCGGCTATTATTGTTATGTCCGGGTAGTTAGGCCCACATCATGACTTGTATGCTTTCTCGTAATGCCTTATATGCTTTTCGCGTAGTGCCTGATATGTTTTCCTTGTAATTCTTTATATGATTTATTGTGATGCCATATGTACTATGAGATTATGTTTTGTATAGTGTTGTTCCTCTGAGGCATTATGGAAAATTGTTGAATGGCAAGGAATTTGTTATGGAAAGTAAGTATTGTAAGATATTGGGGTCGGGCCGTACGCCACGACAGGTTTAAGAGTGATTATGTCTATATGGGATGGGGTCGTACGCCACAGCAGAGATGAAAAGAAATTGTGGAATATATGGGATCGGGTCGTACGCCACGGCAGTGTTGAAAAGTAATTAAGTATACATATGGGATCGGGCCGTACGCCACGGCAGTGTTGAGAAGTATTTGTGATATATATATATATGGGATTGGGCCGTACGCCACGGCAGAGTTGAGAAATACTTGAGATACATATGGGATCAGGTCGTACGCCGCGACGAGTTTAGAAGGTACCTCATGGGAGCGGTCCGTACGCCATGGCGGATGTAAGAATTTGTGATTTATTATTTTGTTTGGTGGTCTTACCCTTGAAAGTGCTTTATTATTTAGTTCGGTAGTTGTTTGGATTTCTGCTCCTGATATATACATGTTGATTATTTCCTGACATGCCTACTGTATTTCATTATATTCTAGCATATGTTATTACTGTTGGACCTTAGTGAGTATCGAGTCGACCTCTCGTCACTACTTTTTCGAGTTTAGGCGGGATACTCACTAGGTACATATTTATTTAATATGTAATCATTCTGCACTTTCTTTTCTTTTCTGTACTTGACTGTACAGGTCCTGAGGCTGGTACGTCTGATTATCAGGACGGTGCTAGATATTAATAGCGTGGTCATACTTCACGGTGAGCTGCGTTCCCGACGACTTCCTAGCAGCACCCTAGAGTTCTTTTGTTATATTCTATGTCCATTTCATTCAGACTGAGACCCTGTATATATTGTAGTCATTGTATATTCAGTAGTTGCCCCTGACACTCGTGACACTAGTTCCTGGCACACACGCGTAGTGTATATATATCTTTTGGGTTTGGGTTGTACCGGCATGCGTATGCTTTATTTCCATGTCAAGCTATCATCATGTTTAACTGTTTAAAATTTGTAAATGTTGACTTGTTTAATTAGATGGGAAGGGTATCACTTAGCGATTTGTGTTGGCTTGCCTAACCCCGTCGTTGGGTGCCATCACGACCCGGATTAGGATTCGGGGTTGTGACATCGGGTTTGTGTGGCGTGGTATCGTCCGATTTACCCTGTGGTTATGGCAATGCACTTTGAGTACTTGTTGCCGAATTGTGCAAGATTATTGATCTAGAGCAAGGTGGCTTGAAGTATTTCATGTGGACCAGCGTTTGGATGGGATCACGCTTTGTAGCGGAGTTATGTAGAGGTATGATCCTTGATGTCGGATTTGTGTGTTTTGGTTTTACGATGTGTAACAGGCTCTTAGCATGGTGTAGTGATAGTACTTGTTGAGCTGGAAGGGATAGTCCTCTCATGTGAATCTTTTATATAATTTGATTACTTTGGGATGTTGTTATTGAGTGCATGAGTTGCATAGGTTATGGCTTGAAATTGTATTGATGTGCCATGTTATCAGAGTGGTCGTGTTGGATGAGAAGAGGTCATTGGACCTAGAATGAATACTGTCAGAAGTGACTACAACATAGTTGGAAGGATAATATCGGGAGTTGGCATAAAAATCTGCCATATTTCCTGTCGAATAAGGGGGAGTTTCATGTTTGACTGATCGAACGAATGGTTGCTAGTTTCTACATGTTTCTTTCATCATCGGCAATATACAAAAGTGTTAGACGAGGCATTGCTTCATAAGAGGTTATGTGCCGGTATTGGGTTATTTTGAGCAGCTATTGTGATTAGGAGTTATTGCTATGAGTGGTTGAACCATGTGGTATATCGTGGGATTACATCTTGTGTTACGGATATGGCTTGATACAACGTGTTCAGATTTATTCAGTTATAGATGTGGAATTTTGATCTTATAGATTATTTTAGAAGTGGAAATTCAGTTCTAAGGTTTATGGGATAGGTTGGATTGCGGAGTTTCAGCTGTGTTGTGCTATTGGTCGTATATGGGATAGGGTGACGTGGGATCGCCCCCGGGTATGTGCAGGGTAGGTTACCCGGCAATTTTGGTGGGTTTTGGAAAAACTCTAGGAACGTTCGAGGACGAACGTATGTTTAAGTGGGGGAGAATGTAACGACATGATTGGTAGGTCCGGGAGTTTTAGCCCATTTTCCTTATTCCTGCTTCATTATCTGTGGTTCAACTATTTCATGCTGTGTTAAGGTAGTTGGCTCAGGTTCGGAGAGGTTGTGGAGAGGAATGAGACACTTAGTCTCTTACGTTGGCCTTATGGTTTGAAAAGTCAAATGGACATTGACTA
This sequence comes from Nicotiana undulata, assembly GCA_005239495.1. NCBI lineage: Eukaryota > Viridiplantae > Streptophyta > Magnoliopsida > Solanales > Solanaceae > Nicotiana > Nicotiana undulata. Next base: position 21,425 of record ML276043.1, read on the forward strand.
TTGGATAAACGACCTCGGAATGTGGATTTTATAGCTTAGATAGCTTCGTTAGGTGATTTAGGACTTAGGAGTGTGTTTGGAATGTTATTTTGAGCTACAGAGTAGAATTAGGCTTGAATTGGTGAAACTGAGTTTTTGGAAATTTCCGGTCGGCAGTGAAAAAATAGCTATCGCGGTCGGAATGGGACTCCGGAAAATGGAACAAATTCGTAGCTTCATTTTGGATGTGTGCGCAAATTTTCAGGTCATTCGGACGAGTTTTGTGTGGTTTCGGCATCTTTGGCGAAATTTAGAAGTTTCTAAATTCATAGGCTTGAATCCGAGGTGAATTTGGTGTTTCAGCGTTGTTTTGGGTGTTTTGAAGGCTCAACTAAGTATGAATAAGGTTATGGGATGTGTTGGCGTGTTTGGATGAGGTACCGAGGGCCTCAGGTGAGTTTCAAGAGGTTAACGGATCATTTCGGACTATGAAAGATTTCAGAAATTCTGCTTGTGTTCAGTTCTGGTGTCCTTCTATGCGATCACAAGGGACTGCAATCACATAGGGTATTTGGGGGAAGCATAGTTTTGTGCTATGTGATCGCGTTAGTGGGGTCGCGATCGCGTGAGAGAGGGTTCCTGTGTACTATGCGAATGCGTGAGGTGGTATGCGAATGCGTGAGGTGGTGTGCGAACGCGTAGAGGCTAAGGCGCGTGTGGGGGCTGAACGGTTGTGTTGTGCGAATGCGTGGGTTAGGACGCGAACACATAGGGTAATGCTGGTTTGTGCTTCGCGAACGCATGTATCGGTACGCGAACGCACTAAGGTAAAGCGCATCTCGGCAGAAAGTATAAAAAGCCATCTTCGCGATTTTTAGCACATTTTTCACTATTTTTTGACGGATTTGAATGTTTTGAGAGAGATTAAAGAGGGAAACGAAGGGAAACACTTGGAGGTAAGATTATTGAACTCAATACTCGATTCTATGTTGATTTCTAAGTAATTAGACCTGAAATTAGTGGGATATAAACCCAAAAATTGGGGAATTAGGACTTATGATTTGGAGACCTTTAAGTGATGTTTTGAGGGGCCATTTGAGGTCTGATTTTGATGTTCTTGGTATGTATTGACTCGTGGGAGGATAAGGATCTGGTTTGGTGATTTTTATCGAATTTCAAGACGTGGGCTCGAGGGGCGGGTTTGGCCAATTTCTGGATTTGTGCTTAATTTTGATAATTTTAGAATGGGTTTTGTATCCCTAGAATATATTGATGATAATAATCTGATTTTTGGTAGATTTGGAGCAATCGGAGGCTGAGACTAAAGGCAAAGGCATTGTGGGCTAGGATTTTAGCCGGTTTTTAGGTAATTAACGTTTCCAAACTTGGTTCTGAGGGTTCGAAACCCCGAACAAGATGTTATATGATTATAATTTAGGTGACGCACATGCCAAGTGACGGGCGTGCGAGCGTGCACCGAGTGAATTGTAGACTGGCTCATCCCATGGCACTGCCTATTAACTATTACAGATTGATATCCGCTCTTCTATTGTTGTGGTTAATGTGAACTTGCTAGAAATCATGGTAAGTACAATGCTAAGGCTTCACGCCGAAAATGGTGAGACCCGAGTGGTCGTATATTGCTGTCTCCTTATGTGTTTTTTAATTTCATATACTCAATCCTTTCATAGCATATCATATCATGCCTCAGTCTGGGAAATTGTTAATTTTGTATATTTATCATTGTTTCGAGCTAGTTCATGCATCTGTGAGCCCATGTGAGCGAGACTGGAGAGTAATGACTGAGTGAGGCCGAGAGCATGTTATTGAGAGACAGTTATGAGATCGAACTGCACACCGCAACAATACTCTGATCATGCCTTCATTGGCTTGATATAACGCTTAGGCTAATAGGAGCTTATCCGAAGTCTTTACACCCCCAGGGAGCGCATTGATATTTGAGGTATGGATCTTCCCTTGACATGGATCTTGTCCGAAGCTAATGATATTTGAGGGATGGATCTTCCCTGGACATGGATCTTGTCCGAAGCTAATGATATTTGAGGGATGGATCTTCCCTGGACATGGATCTTGTCCGAAGTTGATGATATGTGAGGGATGGACCGTCCCTAGACATGGATCTTGTCCGAGTGTTGTATTTTGGAGATGGATCTTCTCCGTGGGGGCTAGATTGGCCTTTCCTCAGTTCTAAATGACTACGGTCACCGGTGTTTATGCATATTCCGGGATGGGTTTTCCATGGTCCTAAGAGCCATATACAGTATTGAGTGGAATTATGTGTTAGAGCTATGAGCGCTATAAGCATTTTCACACTGATCATATTTTGGCATGTAGCGTATACTTAATTACATTTGATACTGGACATATCTGGTATATGTTATTTTCATTCTTTGATAAACTGTGAACATGACTAAATTACTGTACACTGATTCTTGATATATCCACTGAGGTTTAGTCTGTCACTACCTCTCAGCCCATAGTTTGGGTTCGTTACTTCTGAGTTAGTGTACTCACGTTACCCCTTGCACCTTGTGTGCAGATCCAGGTGCAGCGGGATGCGGTAGTGGTTGTTGAGTTGCGGTTAGAGTTCCGTTGGAGGCATCGAGGTAGCAGTTGGCGATCGCAGCCTCGATTACCTCCTTATCTATCTACCTGTCATATTTACTTATTACAGACAACCTTATGTTGGCTTTGTATTTTGGTATTTTGATGTAGTAGCTCATGACTCGGTGACAGTAGATTTGGGCTCGGGTTTTCTATTACTTATGTTTTCAATGATGATTAAACTCTTAAATGCTTATAAAATATGAGACTCTTGCTGCAAAGTTAGTGGATTTTCTGAAAATAACCTTTAACAAATAAAATGTGTGGCTTGCCTGATTACACGATAGGCTCTATCACGACTGGGTATTTTGGGGTCGTGACATTTCAGTTGTACAGTATGAGTTGTTGCCATATAGAACCATTCTTGTTACAAAAGGAATGAGTCTAGCTAACTCCACCTATGTATGTTCTAGTTTTGGTTGAACGATCATGAGTTACAGAGTTGTTCGCTCGGGCCAGCACGGCTCCGGGTGCCAACCAAGCCTCCTCAAGTTTGGGGCGTGACAAAGTGGTATCAGAGCGGGTCATGTCCTAGGGAGTCTACAAAGCCATGCCTAGTAGAGTCTCACTAATGGGTGTGTTGCGCGCCACATTTATAATTGAGAGGTTATAGGGCATTTAGGAAATTTTACCCTTCTTTTGTTTCCAGATCGTGCGATAGAGCTGAGTCGTAAGAAATCAGTATGAAGTTGTCGCGAGATTTTGTATGCACCAGCGGTGCACGTATTACAATAGATATTGAAGGCATAATTTCCACATATGTTGAAGGGAGATTATGAAAGAATCAGAAGATACGATGCGAGATTGAATGGTAAGTAAGGTAAAGACGAAGAGGATACGAGATACTAGAGTACAAAGGATTGTGAATAGTCGAGACTTCAGATGTAGTTTGGGTTTTAAGTTTAATTTACAGTGGAGACTCTAGTGAAAAATTTGCAAATCTCTAAGAGTTAACATTCGAGGACGAATGTTCTAAAGGAGGGATATATGTTACACCCCGTAAGTTTAACAACCTTGATACCGTCATATATATATTTGATATGTTATTTTGAGTGGAACTTTTGTAAAGAAAAAAAAAGGGTTTGAAAAATATAATTTTATATAGTTATTAATATTACTACTTTCGAATATGTTTTTAACTATACACATAATATGAGAAACGTTTACGAGATTTTCTTTATTATAAAGATAGAAATTATTTTCTCACAAGAAAATAAGGTTATTTTTTTTGCCATTTCAAAAATTAAGCGTACGAAAATTTGTGCTCTTTAATGAGATTAGGAAAATTAGAAGTTAAGAAAATATTTTTTTTTTAACATGGATGTTTTAATGAAACAATTGTGTATGTATTTATTTTAGATTGTACCACATGACCATGATAGTAATTGATATAATATATTAAAAGAAAGTAGTATTCTAAGTAATTTGAGATAATTCTTAATTATGTGTGTAATTGGTTAGCTATTGATTTAATGAGAGATTAATCATGTAATTAAGGATTTGCGAAAAATTAATAAGTGGGGACAAAGACCCCCACGTGGCAGCCCATGAAGTTGTCAAAACGCCACTAAGTGCCTCATATAGTATATGCAAAAGGTGTCACCTTATTAAAGTACAAGTCATGACTCATGAGTTTCATACTAATTCCATGTCCACAAAAATATGCAGTATAAAAACATTAACTCTCTTGTAATTTTCTCTCTCGACATGCTGATTTTAAGAAGACATGCTAACCCTCTTCTTGATTAAAATGCTAAATCTGTATATGTTCAAATATCCAATATATATATATATTTAAGTTTAAGTTTTCTTGTGATTACATCAGCCGAGGATAGTATAATGAGATTGCGCAGAGCAAAATTGGAACTTTTGTGGGAAATTTAATTCTTGGTCTATAGTAGTTTTGGATAGTAAAGTTGCTATCTTGGGAAATGCCAAGTTTCAATCTTGTTATTATATGTGTCACGATACGAAATCCTAACTCAGGTCATGATGGCACCCAACGACGAGGTTAGGCAAGCAAACATAAATTTCACTATGTATTTCTTTTTATTTGATTAAAAGTTCAACATTTACAACATTTGACAAGTTAAAACATGATATCTAAAGATAATAACCCAGTAATAGATAAAATAGCTATAACGAAACGTGAGTTGATATACGAGCATATATATGTACAACTCAAAATCTCAAAATAACCACTACGTGTGTGTGCCAGGAACTAGTGTCACGAGCGTCACGGCATACTAACAAGATAATCAAAAGATAGAATATACAATCCCACTGTCTGAATAAATAGACGGGAAACAAAAGTTAATGAAACTTCATGGTGCTGCTGGGGATCGCCAGAAGAAGCAACTCACCGTGAAGTCTGGTCCGCTACGGTCAATATCTAGCTCCGGTCTGATTACCAGATGCACCAGCCTAAGAACCTGTACAGTAACGTACAGAAGTGCAGCATGAGTACATAAATAATATGTACCAGTGAGTATCCCGTCTAATCTCGAAGAAGTAGTGACGAGAGGTCGACTTGACACTCACTAAGGTCCAATAATATAACATACGACAGGATATACTGGAATACAGTAGGCATGTATGGTAGTGAGCAGCAAATACATAACAAGTACAAAAATCCAAGTAGCTACTGAAATTGAACAACAATGTACACTTTTCATTTTTTCAAGTATCTGTCAAGTCAATATCTTTCAATCCGCCGTGGCGTACGGCCCGCTCCCATATATATATTACAAGCACTCTCCAAATCTACCGTGGCGTACGGCCCGATCCCATATACATATAAATACCTCTCAAATCCGTCGTGGCGTACGACTCGATGCCATATATGTACAATTACCTTTCAAATCCGCCGTGGCGTACGACCCGATCCCATATATGTATAATTACCTTTCAAATCCGCCGTGGCGTACGACCCGATCCCATATATGTACAATTACCTTTCAAATCCACCGTGGCGTACGACCCGATCCCATATATGTACAATTACCTTTCAAATCTGCCGTGGCGTACGGGATATATGTACAATTACCTTTAAAATCCGCCGTGGCGTACGACCCGATCCCATATATGTACAATTACCTTTCAAATCCACCGTGGCGTACGACCTAATCCCATATATGTACAATTACCTTTCAAATCCGCTGTGGCGTACGACCCGATCCCATATATTTATAATTACCTTTCAAATCCGCCGTGGCGTACTGATCCCATATATGTTACGAATATTCTTCAAGTCAAATACCACAAAATCTTAGAGAAAACACTACTACGCACAACAGGTGTTCATAAGATATAGGTCATTTCAAGGAGATTATAAGGCATGCTGTGGTCCTAACTACCCAGACATAACAATGATAGCTGCCACGTACGGACTATCGTCACTTGGTGCGTACGTATCCCCCAAACAAGTACACATAGCATTTAACTCACCTAGGGGAACAATTCCCTCTTGCAAGGTTAGAAAGGAGACTCACCTTGTGTCGAATCTACCCCTCGGACCAAGGATGCGCCCGAAACTTCGAATCTCTACACCCGAGGACTCGCAACTAACCAAATATGGTACAATGATATCAATTCAAGCTCAATGAAGGGAAATTATCCTATTTACTCAATAATTTAACATTCTTGAAGAATTCCCAAATTTCGACCCCGGGTCTGCATGTTTAAATTCCGAAAATTACCGAAGGAATCGCTCACCCATAGCCTAAGGATCGTTAATATATAACTTCTACTTGATTTCATAGCAATAAATGAGCAATTCACCAAAATCCCTCAAGAACCCTAAGTTACTACCCAGCTCTTGATTTTTCAATAATTTAGTAGCTAATTAAATTAGTAATTAATGTATTTAACTAGTACTAGGGTAGTATTAACTCAACTCTTCAGCAGCTAGGTCGTGGAACCCCCTTTCCCAAGCTTCCAAGCTCTCAAATGGTGGAAAATGAGAAGAAAATGAAGATTCTCGTATTTAAAAGAACACACTGCCTGGTCTACAGTGTTTTCGCAACTGCGGCTCAAGGACCGCACATGCGGTTTCGCACCTGCGGAACTGGGCAAGAGGGGTTGGGGTCGCACCCGCGGAGGGATGACCGCAACAGCGGTTCCGCTCCTGCATACTTTTTTCCGCACTTGCGAGAAAGGGGGACCCCAGGGGTTTTCCGCATCTATGAGGCTTGGACAGCAGATGCGGTCCCGCACCTGCGACTGGGCAACCGCACCTGCGGCCACACCAGCAACTGATGCACCAGCAGTTGTTTTGGCTGGTTTTTTGGCCTCGTGTGGTGTCCGGGAGGCACCTGGGCCCACCCGAGCCCCCATCCAAATTTACCAACAAGTCCCAAATCATAATACGAACTCGCTCGAGCCTTCGGAACACTCAAAATAACGCTAAAACTCAAATTCGCACCCCAAAACCCCCAAATACATAACTTAAGAACTTCAAGTTCTTGATTTCTATAACGATACGCCAGACCGACCTATACTACTCGGAATGACTTCAAATTTTGCAGGCAAGTTATAAATGACATAACGGAACTATTCCCGATCGCAAAATTTCGTTCAGACCTCGATAACACAAAATCACGTTCCAAACCAAATTTCAAACTTAAGGAAATCCGTATTTCTATATTGGGCACCAAAATGCTCCCGGGTCATCGAAAACCCGTTTCGAACATACGCCTAAGTCCGAAATAATCATACGAAGCTACTGAAACTGTCAGAACTCAATTCCGAGGTTGTTTGCTAAAAATGTTGACCGAAGTCAAACTTGGCCAAAAAGCCAACCTTAAGGAACCAAGTGTTCCTATAGCACTCTAAACACTTCCAAATCCCTAACCACCCGTCCCCGCAAGTCATAAATCAGGAGAAGTCGATATGGGAAGTTTTATCTAGGGGAACGGGGTCCTAATACGCAAAACGACCGGTAGGGTCGTTACATTATCCCCCTCTTAAAAAAATGTTTGCCCTCAAACGGGTCTAGAATCGTACCTGAAGTGCTGAATAGCTGTGGATATCTGCTCCGCATGTCCTCCTCGGAATCCCAAGTCGCCTCCTCAGCTGGTTGGCCCCTCCACTGGACCTTCATTGCAGAAACTCTTTTGGACCTCAACTGGCGGTCCTGCCTATCAATAATAGCAACTGGCTCCTCCTCGTAGCCCAACTTCTCATCCAACTGAATAGTGCTGAAATAAACCACGTGAGAGAAGTCGGCGTGATATCTCCGGAGCATGGATACATGAAAGACCAGATGAACTCTTGATAAGGCGGTAGGTAAAGAAATCTCATAAGAAACCTCTCTGACTCGCCTCAACACCTCGAAAGGACCTATAAATCTGGGGCTCAGCTTGCCCTTCTTCCTGGATCTCATAATGCCCTTCATCGGCGAAACCTTCAGCAGAACCTTATCTCCCTCCATAAATGCTACATCACGCGCCCTCCGATCCGCATAACTCTTCTGTCTGGACTAATTTGTGCGGAGCCTCTCCTGAATTATCTTCACCCTCTCCAAAGCATCTCTCACCAGATTCGTGCCATATAACTTAGCCTCGCCAGGCTCAAACCACCCGATAGGAGAACGACACCGCCGACCATACAAAGCCTCAAATGGATCCATCTCGATGCTGGACTGATAACTATTATTGTACGCAAATTCTGCCAAAGGCGAGAACTGGTCCTACTGACCTCCAAAGTCAATCACACAAGCCCTGAGTATATCCTCCAATATCTGAATTGTACGCTCCGACTAGCCATTAGTCTGATGGTGAAATGCTGAGTTGAGATCTATATGAGTGCCCAACTCATTGTGCAATGCTTTCCAGAAGTGCAAGGTGAACTGAGGACCTCGATCTGAAATAATGGACACCGGCACACCGTGTAACCTGACGATCTCCCGAATGTTGATCTGGGCTAGCCTCTCAGAAGTGTAAGTAGTAGACACAGGAAGGAAATGAGCCAATTTGGTCAACCTATCCACAATGACCCAAACCGCGTTAACCTTCTGCAAGGTCCGAGGCAACCCAACCACGAAGTCCATAGTGATGCGCTCCCACTTCCACTCAGGAATGGGCATCTGCTAAAGTAGGCCTCCTGGCCTCTGATGCTCGTAGTTAACCTGCTGGCAATAAAGACACCTAGCCACATACTCCACAATGTCTTTCTTCATCCGCCTCCACCAGTAATGTTGCTTCAAATCACGATACATCTTTGTCGCACCTGGATGAACCAAATACCGAGAACTGTGCGCCCCCGCTAGAATCCTCTCCCTCTGGCCATAAACATCAGGAACACACAATCGGCCCTAGAGTCTCAGAACACCATCCTCGCCTAAAGTAACCTCTTTGGCCCTGCCCTGGACCACTGACTCCCGAAGCTCTGCTAAGCATGAATCATCAAACTACCGAGCCTTAATTTCTCCCAATAGTGAAGACTGAGCAACCACATGTGCCAGAACTCGACGAGGCTCCGAAAGACCTAATCTCACCAGGCGATTAGCCATGGACTGAATGTCCAAGGATAGAGGTCTCTCCTCAGCTGCAATGTAGGCAAGGCTACCCATACTCTCTGCCCTCCTGATCAAAGCATATGCTACCACATTTGCCTTGCCCGGATGATAAAGAATGGTGATATTATAGTCCTTCAACAACTCAAGCCACCTACGCTGCCTCAAATTAAGATCCCTCTGCTTGAACAAGTGCTGCAAACTGCGGTGGTCTGTATAAACCTCACAAGACACACCATACAAATAGTTATCGCGCCCCATTTTTTCCTCGCACGGGTTAGGTACGGAGAGATCAGGTTTATGACATTCTGGAGAACTCCTTAAAATAAGAGGTTTAAGGAAGAGTCGCCACCTAACGATTTTTATTGTGCGTTAGGGCACCTAGAGTAAATAACTCATGAACTAGTTTGCGTTACCAGAGATTGGGTAAGGGCTTGAAGTTATCCCAAGGGGAAGGTGTTAGGCACCCCTCAAGATCCACAACTGTGGGTCCTAGCCAAGAAGTTTTGTGAATTTGGACGGTGAACAAGTAGCAAGTAAGGTTAATATAAGAGGGGATTTCAAACAAGTACGAAAATCTTTAAAGGTTTTGGGAAACATTAGAATAAACATTTGTAAAGAACTGTCCTAGGTTTAAAGTAATACGGATCATATCAATGCAATATTCGTTATGTCACGCCTCGAGGAGGGGCTACACGTGGTATTAGCGCACCGGTCATCATATCCATATTCTACCCTTCCCACCCCGTTAAGGTATTTAAAACACGTGTGTCGGTCATGAAGCTTATTGCGTGCTATTACCCGTCCCATTTTATAAGTCCCCGAGGGTATTTAGGACTACTAATCCTACAAGGTGAGTACTAGGCTGAACCCCTAGGTTTAAAGGGATAAAATTCTAAGCGACATGCATAACAACAAATAGGACTACAGATATGGGGAACACATAAGGGAAGATACGAGGCTCACAGATCCCTCTACAAGTAAACACGTAAATAGCACATCTCAAACACAATCAAAGTCTCAAAGTCAGGATTTAAAACAGGAGTTTTTGAGTTGGAAATCAGTATGGTTTCAGCAGTTTCGAAAATGGAATGCCTTTTTGAAAACTCTGTAATGAAGCTGGAATTCAGTTTGAAACAGAGTAGTTTGAAAAGAAGAGTGATTAAATTTAGATTCCAATAAGTAACAGAAAAATGCACAGCATTTCAATGAAGTCCTCAGTAAGGCAAATGAAGAACTTTTAGAAAATTTCAGTAAAACAGGATTTAGAATGACAGAGTGATTCAAAGGGGCAAGTGACTTTTGGAAGATCCAGTAGTTTAAAGCAGAGTAGGAGTCACTAGTTTAATGAAGACTTTAGTAAAAGGAGAGAAAGTAAACGTTTTCAGGAAGCAGTAGCTTTAAGAATATAGAGCAGGTATTCGATTGAACGGAATGATTTTTTGCAAAGAGTGAAACTGCCTCTGAAACCCATTAATTCGAAAACACACAGAGCAGTAATCTAATAACTTAGTTAAAGAGGAAATGAATGCATGATTTCAAGAATCAGTATTTGAAAACAGTAGAGTAGGAGTTTTTAGGAAATAGGGTGAACTTCAGAAAGAGATAAAAACAGGAATGAAAAGCATCAAAGTTAAAGAATTTCAAAAAGGGACTGATTGGTCTAATGCCAGCTAAGTGAAACATGATTAAATTTTTAGTTTTAATAATGTATTAGTCCTAAAGTTTTCCTAGGCATTCGTATACATTGCCTATTTGTTTAAAGATGAATATGCAGACTTTAGTTCTGATTTTAAAGATATGCAGGATAATATACTTGCAGAAGGGTTTTAAACCATTTAGCCACATTTTAGCGAGATTATCAGATTAGATACATGCTAACTAGGTGTTCAGCAAAATATAACTTGAAACAAACATGCTGAAAGGTAAGGTCCTAAAAAACATGATATCTAATGCACACAAGGATACCTAAAGACATGGTTTCTAAATGTAATGCTTATGGAAATGCATATCACTTGTTGTAGTTATTAACTGTGAACAAGGCTTATAAAATGACAGGAACATAATAGACATGCTGAAATAAAGAACCTAAACATCATTTATATTGCATGATATGCATGTCCTAAACAGGATAGTATTGCACACATAGGGGAATAAATCCTATAGTCATGATTTCTACCCGTTACTATACTAAACATGCATAACCCCTTCCCATATCCACTATCAAGCCCCAATTATTAGTCTACAAATTATTACAAACCAAGATAAACTACATCACTTAAAGGAAAATAAGAAGCTAATTCTATAGGGAGCCTTCAATCCGGCCCATATCTCCCAACCTCAATCCTTTCGAGTTTCACAGCCTTTCATGGTCCGGGTGCGGCAAAGCTCCCTAAGAACCTCGTGGGTCCCTGGCCAATACCAGCACCCAAACATATTTGCCAAAGTTGAGAATGTGTAGTGTGGAATCACCAATCTCAGTGCATCAAAGTTCAGAGGGAACTCAAGAGGTTCCCTAGGCAATGCTTACACTGAGGGGGTGGAACTTATGTTTCTAGGAATAGTGTGAAGTGCTAGGAGTGAGTTTAAAAGAGGAACAGAGGTTTTGTAAAAAGAGATCAGTTGAAAAACTCTACAACTCAAGAATTATTTCTACAACTTAAGCCCCGAGGGCTCGGGTGAGTTTCGGGTAGGTATCAGAGTGCAAATTGTTAGAAAATCTAGTGTTTGAGGATCAGATTTGGTGTATGGTGTAGTACTCTTCGCGAAGAGAAAATTGATGAGGCCTGGGATTTAAACTACACGAACGCATAGAGGGAGACGCGAACGCGGAGCACTGGACAATGTCTCCACTTGAACGCGTCCCCAGGTGTGCGAACGCTTAGAGTGTGGGATGGGCTGGGGGCTGGGTAGTCATAAGCCTACGCGAACGCAGCCGGTAGCTCGCGAACGCATAGGCCAGGGGAGTCGAACCTACGCGAACGCGGCCAAAGGCTCGCGAACGCGAAGGGTATTTCTGCCCAGTTATTCTTTAAGTCCAAAAACAGAACCATTACGGGAATTCACCCCATATTTCACAACCCACCTTCTTCCCCAAACCCCATAGGCGATTTTGAAGAACTTCATCACCATAGCTGCGTAGGTAAGCAATTCTAACTCCATATTCTTCCATTTTTCATCATCTATTACTAGAATATAGGTCTAAAACATGAAATCAAGGGTAGAAATTGTGGGTTTTGGGTAGAGTTAGGGTTTTGAAAGTTTTGGGAATTCAACCTTGTTTTGGGGTCGGATTTAAAAAAAAATTGTATATTTGGGCTCGTGGGGGAATGGGTTATCGGGTTTTGGTCCGAACCTCGAGTTTGGACCAAGCGAGCCCGGGGTCGAATTTTGGTATTTTTGGAAGAATGATGGGAAGTGTATAATTAGGATTTGGAATTGGTTTATTGAGTAATTATCTATGTTAATAAGTCAATTATGTCTAGATATTATCGTTTCAGAGCTGGATTCGAGAGGAAAGGCTGTGATTGAGGCTTGACTTGTATTTGTGGAGCCGAGGTAAGTATTTGGCCTAACCTTAGCTTGAGAGAATAGGTATAGAGTCTTATTTGCTATGTGTAATTCATGTCCAACGTATATGTGAGGTGACGAGTTCCTATATGTTGTGGTCAAGCATGCCCGTGAGTCAAATGTGATGAATTATACCGTGTTCTTGATATTCTTTGTGCTATGAATAATTTGTGATTTAGAAGTGATACATTGACGTTGTTTCATGACGTGGGAAGTTATTGATTAATTGTTCAGTTGAGGATTTTTATTGTTGAAATTAAACCTCTGAGAGAGATTGGTTATAGCTGAGTCCCTTGCCGGGACGATAGAATTTTGTTGGTTGTTTCTGTACATCTAGAACTTCTTATTGTTAAACCTTTATATTGAATTGTTCTTTCTGTGTACATTATGCACGAGGGGACATTCCGTGCCGAGTGATCATGAGGCTATGCACGAGGGGACATTCCGTGCCGAGTGATTATTATTTATGCACGAGGGGACATTCCGTGCCGAGTGATTATTATTTATTCACAAGGGGACATTCCGTGCCGAGTGATTATTATTTATGCATGAGGGGACATTCCATGCCGAGCGACTGTGAGATTATGCACGAGGGGACACTCCGTGCCGAGTGACTTTATTATTTATGCACGAGGGGACATTCCGTGCCGAGTGATTGTGAGGCTATGAACGAGGGGACATGCCGTGCCTTTTCCTGCTTATTTACTTGTTTTGAAATGTTAATTCCTGTCTTACTTCTACATTTCAGTTATTATCTTATTCTGTTGTTTTGGTAATTTGTTGCCCCTTTATCCCCAGCATGTTCTCCCCGTACCTGTATTTACATGTTTATTTCTGTTATTATTTTCTGCTTGAGTATAGAATTGCACAGGTATGAATTGTTGTCGGTCCTCACCTCGTCACTACTTCGCCAAGGTTAGGCTCGGAACTTACTTAGTACACGGGGTCGGTTATACTGAATCTACACCTGCACTTCTTTATGTTGTCCAAGTTACGCAGCCGGACCCGGTGGACATTGACGGAGGGAGTATCCTTCAGTCCATTCAGGAGACATCAAGGTAGACCCGCAGACGTTCGTGGGCCTTGGCGTCACCTTTTTCCTTTCTCCTTCAGTTCTATCTTATTTTTATAGTTCAAATAGAGTTATATGTATTTATTTTTCAGACCCTTGTATTTAGTAATCTCATAGACAGTTTGTGAGTTAGTGACACTAGTTGCCTTAGTAATCCTATTCTTTTTAACTGTTAATGAGTTTATTTATTCCAAACGTTGGTTTGTCTAGCGGGTTCAACGTTAGGTTCCCCACGGCCTGAAGGTGGGATTTCGGGTCGTGACAGGTGTTGGACCCATAGGCTGATAACCCTGCTGCACTGCCTTGCCCCGAAGCCTGGGACAATGCCTCTTCATATGACCTAGATCCCCACACTCATAACAACATCCAGGTATCATAGCCTGCTTCCCCGAAGAATAACCCTGAATGGCTGGAGGGCGATGTGTACTCTCTGGCATAGCACTGAAGTAAGCACTAGAGGATCCCTGATGACTAGAATAACCACCGGGTGAACTCTAAATAGCTGGAGGGCGGTAGGAACTCTCTGGCATGGCGCTGAACTGAGGCCTCGCTGGAACACCTGGGGGATGTGGTGGGGGTGTTGATATGGAGGCCTGCTGGGCTGACCTCTACCAAACTGACCTCTGCCCCTAACTGGGGCACCTCTGAAATCTCCGAAGAATCTTGCCCTCTTATCTTGTTGCCCCTGCTCCCTGCTCCTCGACCGATAACCCTCGTCCTGCGAGTAATCTCCACCATAAGCTGATAAGGAGTCCCCATCTCCACCTCTCGGGCCATGTTGGCCCTAATACCTGGATGCAACCTTGCTACAAATCTCCGCACTCTCTCACCATCAGTAGGTAGTATCATGAGTGCATGGCGTGACAACTCTTAAAATCTAGCCTCATAATCTGTCACTGACATATGTCCCTGCTCTAGCTACTCAAGCCGATACTGCAGCTCTTCCCTCTCATAGGGTGGGATATATCTATCTAGGAATAGTTGAGTGAATTGCCTCTAAGTGATAGTAGGAGAATATGCCAGCTTGCTATGGATATAAGACTTCCACCATCTGCGAGCTCTGCCCTCCAACTGAAAGGTAGTGAAGTCCACTCCATGGGACTCTAATATCCTCATGTTGTGCAGTCTATCCCTGCACCTGTCAGTGAAATCCTGGGCATCCTCGCCTCGCTCACCCCCGAAGACTGGAGGGTGAAATCGGGTCCATCTGTCCAATAACTTTTGCGGATCACCATCCGCAGCTGGTCTGGGCTCAGGTGCTGCTGCTACAGGATGGACCCCACCCACGGGCAGTGTACCCGGGTTATGATGTACTGCTGCTACCTGACCCGCAGCCTGGGCGGTGGAGGTCTGGGCTCCCCCTCCCGCCTGAGATATGGCAGGATCCGCTAGAAATAAGCCAGCCTGGGACATAGTGTCCATAAATCGCATCATACGGGCCATGACTTCCTGGAAGCCTAGCGCCGTCATAAAGTCCACTGGATCAGGATCTGCTGGGGGTACCTCGCCCTGCTCCTCTATGATAGGGTCCTCCATTGGTGGTGTAGTTGGAATAGCTCTGGGATGCCCCCGTCCCCTACCTCGAGACGGTGCCATCCCCCGACTTCTGCCACGGCCTCGAACGGTGGGGGTAGCGGCATCTCCTGGGTCTGGAACGTCAGTTGCGCGTGTCCTCACCATCTGTGAGAGAATAGAAGGAGGAGATTTACTATACAATCGACGACACGATAGAATATGAATTAATAGAAGTTTCCTAACACCCTATAGCCTCCTGAAGATAAATACAGACGTCTCCGTACCGATCCGCAAGACTCTACTGGGTTTTCCCGTGACTCGTGAGACCTACGTGAACCTAGAGATCTAATACCATGTTGTCACGACCCAATATCCTAACTCAGGTCGTGATGGCGCCCAACACCGGGATTAGGCAAGCCAACACTCAATTTACTAAGGTTTTTCCCATATTTGATTAAACAATCCAACATGTGCTAAGTTGTTAAGGCTTAAAAACATTATTTGAACATGGTAATTAGTCAATTTAACCAAAAGCTGTCATAAGGTGGCGTTAGCCAAAATATATACAGACCCGTAAACCATAATATCTACCACATGTATGCTAGGAACTAGTGTCACAAGTCCTACGGGCATATTAATAGAATATACAAAAGATATAATATAACTATCCCACTGTCTAGAAGAAATAGACGGGAAAATAACAAAAGAAAATTCATGGTGTTGCCGAGGATCGTCAGGAGAGGCAGCTCACCGTGAAGTCTGGTCCAATCTATACTCAAAATCGAGCTCCGGTCTGATAACCAGATGCACCAACCTCAGAACCTGTACAATTAAGTACAGAAGCGTAGCATGAGTACATAAATAAATATGTACCCAGTGAGTATCGTGTCTAATCTCGAAGAAGTAGTGACGAGAGGTCGACTTGACACTCACTAGGGTCCAACAATATAAATTAACAAGGTATGTTAACAGCAATAGGCATATGAGGATAATAAAGACAATAAACCTTAAATGTAACTGCAATTCAAATAAATTCTGGAAGTAAATAATCAATTACTACTTCATTTTCCCCCAAATATCTGTCATTTCAATATCCATGAAATCTTAACAATTTAGCATGCGCATACGGGATAAGAACAACCGGCCTCAGCCATCATAATAATCATATTTGTGCACTGCCGAGGGTCGAACTGCCCAAACCATAATGTATTTTTCAATCCGACGTGGCATACGGCCCGCTCCCATGAGAGTGGGGGAAATAACACTCCGCTCGCGAAATGTAAATTGCGAAGCGGTCACATGCGCACACAATATTCTCATGAATTACTTTCAAGTGAACAATTCCTTTAAATTATCAAATTCCATGATCTCGGGGAGCAAAGCTACATATAACATGAATTCATGAAGCGTATAATTCATTTAGAGGCAAAGCACAATGCATGATGTGGCCCTAGCTACCCGTACATAACAATAATAGCCGCTACATACGGACTCTCGTCACTTTGTACGTACGTAGCCCCCACAAACATTAACCCATAGCATTTAGATCACCTATGGGTACAATTCCCTCTTACAAGGTTAGAAAGGAGAGTCACCTCGTGTCGAACCTACTTTCCGGGTCAATTATGCACCCGAAACTCCAAACTCGTCTCCCAAGGACTCGAAACTAGCCACAAGTTACTTAATTATATATATAAATGCTAAATGAATCAGTTCTACTGCATGGAAGTGAGTTTTCTAAAGTTTTTCCCAATAAGTCAAAAATCGAACTAGGGCCCGCTCAGTCCAAACCCGAAATTTGGACCGAAACCCGATTACCCATTCGCCTCTGAGCCCGGATATATAAATGGTTTTGGAATTCGACCTCAGTTTGAGGTCTAAATCCCCAAATTTCAGTATTCCTAGGTTTTACCCAAAATTCCCAATCCACCATGGAAACCCTAGATTCTAGGATGAAATCTTGTAAAAAGAAGTTAAGGAGTGAAGAAAATGAGTTAGAAATCACTTACAAACGTTTTGGAGAAGAAAGTGTGCTTGGAAAATCGCCTCTTATGTTTTTGGGTCTCACAGGACCCCCACCGCGGACCGCGCTAAAACGACCGCGACCGCGAAGGCCTCCCCATCGCGGACCGCGCTATGGCAACCACAGACCGCTAAGGCCCTTCCACCGCGGATCGCGCAAAGGCGACCACGGCCGCGAGGGCTCCCACCGTGGACCGCGAAAGAGGGACCGCGGACCGCACTGGCGGGTTCAGAGATTTCAAATCTCTGAACCTGCAACAGTTGTGATCTATGCCTAACACACCCCGAGACCTACCCGAAACTCACTCGAGCCCTCGGAACTCCAAACCAAAATTCCACACAACCTCGAAAACATCCTAGAAATTTATTCGTTTAATCAAATCACAAAAATAACATAGTAAACATCGAGTTAACCCTCAAAATCAATGAAATTTCTCACATGTTCTTTAAACCTCAACTTTTGCATTATAGGTCCGAATCACGTCAAATGAATTCCGTTTCTTACCAAATTTTACAAACATAAGAAATATAATATATGGACATGTAATGAGCTCCAGAACCATAATACGGGCCCGATACCACAGGTTTCACATAGAAGTTCATTTTTAAAAACCTTTATATTTTTCAGAAAACAATTTTCTTCAAAAATTTATTTCTTGAACTTGGAACCTCGGAATTCGATTCCGGACATACGCCTAAGTCCCATAATTTCCTACGGACATTCTGGGACCGTCAAATCACAGGTCCGGGTCTGTTTACTAAAAATGTTGACCAAAGTCAACTTTACTAAAATTAAAGTACAAAAACATCATTTTCATTAGTTTTACTCATAACGGCTTCCCGGCTACACCCCCGGACTTCACACGCAAATCGAGGTGAGGTAGAAGGAGGTTCTCGTGACCTCGGAACACAAATTTAGCTAAAAATACGCGGGATGAACTTTTGGGTCATCACATAATCTAAGTCTAAAAACAAAGGAGATACCCCTTTATATAGAGAGGGGTCACGAAATTGTACCTAAAAATAAGAAAATAAAGTCCTAATCTACTTTGGACAACAAATCCAACTACCTTAGGAAAAGAAAAATACTAGGAAGTAAAATTCAAGTCATTCTTGGAAAGTAATTCCAAAGATCTTAGTAAAAGGAAAATATAACCTTAACTCACTAGGAAATCAATAACTATAGTCCCAAAATATATGGAAATAAGTCTCAAACCAATCGTGTATAGAATCTTGTAAATCATGGAAATCTCGAAGGAAATCTGCAAGCAATTTGGTACCAACTTGCACTCAACATCTAGCACGAATATTGTAAATTTATTGGACATAAAGTAAGTCCTTTTTATGATATAAAACGTGGATTTATGTAGGACTTCATGGGTTGTAAGTTTGGACACATTTTAGATGCCAAATTGGTCCAACAATAGCCTGATTTGGACCTTCTTCATAGGATGTTTCTTGGGATCCAATCAGCCTTTTTTGGACATGAATTTGGGCCATAAAATAATTATAAAACCTAGATAACTCATATCCTTTATCCTTGGTTCTTCCTCCAAACTAACAACTTCTTTGTTCGCTCTTGAAGTCCAATGACCTTGTTGTGCAACCTTTTAGTTTGAGACCTTGTTAGAGGCCCTCTTTGAGATTCCAAAGCTTCACCCTTGTCTTTGAATAGATTTGAGCTTCCTAGGATGTTATCATTCCCCTATTCTTGAAGAAAATGCGTCCTCAAATTTCACCTTGCAAGAAAACAAAGACATGCACTAGTAAATGGCATCCACTAATATGAAAACATGGTAAGAATAAAACAATATAGTGACCATGTTTCCACTTAGTCCAATTAAGGTTAATAGGTGTGATGACCCAAAAAAGGGTCATCTTATGTGAATCTAATTTTGACTATGTTTCGAGGCCTCGAAAGCCTCTGTTAATCCCACCTCGATGTACGTGCGCAGCCAGGGCACGTGGCAGGGAAGCCTTTATGTGAAAACTTGATTAAGAGTTTAATTTATGATAATTAATTGAATAAAGTTGACTGTGGTCAACATTTTTGGTAAACAGACCCGGATCTGTGATCCAACGATCCCGGAAGGTCCGTAGGAGAATATGGGACTTGGGCGTATGCCGGGAATCGAATTTCGAGGACCCAAGTACGAGAAATGAATTTTTAAAGAAAATTGTTTTACGAAAATATTAAAGGCTTATGAAAATGAACCTTGATGTGAAACGTGTGCTGCCGGGCCCGTATTATGATTTTGGAGCCCGGAACAGGTTCAATATGTGCTTTTTTAGATAGGTTTGAAATTTGGTAAGAAACGGACTTGAATTGATTGGTTTCGGATCAAAGTGAGAAAATTAGAGTTAATGAAGTTTTGAGGAATTTTAAAGAATTTGAAATTTGGCTTGAAATGTGATTTTATGTTCCTGAGGTCCGAATGAAATTCCGAGATCGAGAATAGTTCCGTTATGTCTTTTATAACTTGTCTTCAAAATTTGAAGTCATTCCGAGTAGTTTAGGCCGGTTCGGCGCATTGATGTGAATTCTAGAATTTCAAGTTCTTAAGTTTTAATTCAATTTGGTTTTGGGGTTGAATTTTGAGTTTCGTTGTTGTTCTTCAGGTTCCGGAAGTTTGAGTGAGTCCGTATCATGAATACAAACTTGCCGGTGCTTTTTGACGGGGTCCCGAGGGGCTCGGGGATGTTTTAGACCTCCGGGACCTAAGTTGGAAAACCTAGAATTTCTGCTATCTGGTTTCCTTCTCTACGATCGTAGAAGGTGGGTTGCAATCGCGGAGAAGGATTATGCTGGGCTGTTGATTGTTCTCTGCGATCGCAGCTTCCCCTTTGCGATCGCAGAGGTCTGGGTTCCACACCTTCGCGATCATAGTCTTTTATCGCGATCGCATAGAGTCGCGTCTGGGCCCGGGTGAGTTTGTTCTTCACGATCGTAGGACCTCTTCCGCGATCGCAGAGGTCTGGCTAGTTGGCCTTCACGATCGCAGGACCTCTGCCGCGACCGCAGAGGTCTGGCCAGTTGGCCTTCGCGATCGCATGCCCCTTGTCGCTATCGCAGTTAAGGAATCCCTGGGCAGTTTTATAAAATACGGGACTTAGCATTTTTTTTTCATTTTCATCTTCCTCCTCAAGTTTCAGAGAGCTCTTCAAGGGACCTTCCGCCACTGCTATTGAGGTAAGTAAATTTCGTTGTTTTACTAGTTTCAAACCTAAATTCCTAGTTAAATTCACTACTAAATTATCTAAAATCATAGAATTAGGTAGTAATTTTAGGGTTCTTGAGGATTTTGGGATTTTTCCATTTTAGGCCTTGAATTCAAGTAGGAATAACACCTTAATGATCCTTAGGCTATGGGTGAGTGATCCCTTCGAGAATTTTCGGAATTGGAACATGCGGGACCGGGGTTTGAATTTGGAAATTCTTCAAGAATAGCGATTTTAGTAAATAACTAGGGTAATTTCCCGCATTGTGCATGCATTGATGTCATTGTATACCTTTTGGCTAGTTACGAGTCCTTGGGTGTAGAGTTCGGAGTTTCGGGCGCAATTATGGTCCGAGGGGTAGATTTGACACGAGGTGAGTCTCCTTTCTAACCTTGTAAGAGGGAATTGTCCCCATAGGTGATGTATATGCTATGTGTAAATTGTTTGGGGGCTACGTACGCGCCAAGTGACGAGAGTCCGTACGTAGCGGCTATTATTGTTATGTCCGGGTAGTTAGGCCCACATCATACCTTGTATGCTTTCTCGTAATGCCTTATATGCTTATCTCGTAATGCCTTATATGTTTTCCTGGTAATGCTTTATATGATTCATTGTGACGCCATATGTACTATGAAATGATGTTTTGCATAGTGTTATTCCTCTGAGGCTTTATGGAAAAAGTGTTGAATGGAAAGGAATTTGTTATGGAAAGTAAGTATTGTAAGGTATTGGGATCGGGCCGTACGCCACGGCAGGTTTTAGAGTAATTATGTCTATATGGGATCGGGCCGTACGCCACGACAGAGTTGAAAAGAAATTGTGAAATATATGGGATCGGGTCGTACGCCACGACAATGTTGAAAAGAAAGTGAAATGAATATGGGATCGGGCCGTACACCACGACAATGTTGAAAAGAAATTTAAATGAATATGGGATCAGGCCGTACGCCAAAGCAGTGTTGAAAAGAAATTGAAATGAATATGGGATCGGGTCGTACGCCACGACGAGTGTAGAAGGTACCTTATAGGAGCGGGTCGTACGCCACGGTGGATCTAAGAATTTGTGATTATTGTATCGTTCGGTGGTCTTACCTTTGAAAGTGCTTTATTGTTAGTTCATCAATTGTTTGGATTTCTGCTTTTGATATATATATACTTGTTGCTTATTTCCCTGACATGCCTACTGTATGTCATTATATTCTATCATATGTTATTACTGTTGGACCTTAGTGAGTATCGAGTCGACCTCTCGTCACTACTTCTTCGAGTTTAGGCGGGATACTCACTGGGTACATATTTACTTAATATGTACTCATATTGCACTTTCTTTCCTTTTCCGTACTTGACTGTACAGGTCCGGAGGCTGGTACGTCTGATTATCAGGCTGGTGCTAGATATTGATAGCGTGGTCATACTTCACGGTGAGNGACCCTGTATATGTTGTAGTCATTGTATATTCAGTAGTTGCCCGTGGCACTCGTGTTACTAGTTCCTGGCACACACGTGGTGTATATTTTTGGGTTGTCGGTTGTACATATCTTATGCGACATGCCTATTGGTTGATTTTCTGCACTTGTAGTTTTATTTCAAATCACCGCCATTATCATGTTTATATATGTTTATAATTGGTTAAAAGATGAAATTTGCGTAACGGGGAATGGTAACACTTAGTGTTTCTATAGTGGCTGGCCTAACCTCGCCGTTTGGCACCATCGCGACCTGAATCGAGATTTGGGTCGTGACAATAGGTGTATATACTCCTCTATAAAGCATACAGACATCATCATCCCAATAAATGTTATGCCTACTTCGATTCGTCCAATAAAAACCTCTCTTAAGGTAGTCAAAAAATGTGCATGACAAAGAAATTACAAAAGATTGATCACGCATCCATTTAAAACAAGTATCTATGCCACATGTATCAAATAAGATACTTTTATTATATACCCAAGTATCAATTACAAATTACATGGATTCTTCTACATGTAAGCTATTCAATGAAGCACATAAATTCACAAGAAGGTTAGAAAACCCCATAATTCCCAAAATAGAAGTTTCAATACATTCAAGCCCATGATTATAACTTTCACCAATAATATTCTCAACGTCAAAGGATTCTAAACAATTGCTCAAACTGTCACACAAAAAGCCATAGATTAGCTCTTGAAAGAGTATTTCATCACTAACGTCATAATAATCATGACTAGAAGAATGACTTCATATCACACAACAAATCTCAAATTCTTGCAATTTATCACATGAAAACTCATTTCCGAGCCTCTTCTCATAAATTCCATGCCTCTTTCCACCAAGTTGGAACATATAATCATCTATGTCATACTCAATTTTAAAAGAAAGAAAATTACTCTTGTACTTGAACTTAGATATTGTTGATACCCAATTTTTCCTCAAATTATTTTCAAACTTGCATATAAGCTTTCAAAACCACTATTTAAAATAATAAGCATTTCCCCTATTTTCCCTATTTTATTAAATTATTCGCATGCTTATTCAATATTTCATATTTAAATAATTATTCATAAATTATGTTATAAATAATTTCGAAATGTGTCACAGCTCGGTATATCATTTTTAATCATTTTTGTCTATTAGGATTCAATTATTTCACAAATTAGCAATTGGGTATCCTTTAATTCTAATTACAGTAACTTTGCAATTATAGCCCAATTGCACACTTTCTGTTATTTTAATTCGATAATTAGTCATTTTTTTATATTTAATATTGTTTAATTCCCTTAATTTCATTTATTTAAACATAATTTCATTTTTATATAATTATTGGCTATTTTAATTAATTAATTATCTATTTTGATGGGTATTTAACATCTAGCCTATTTTGTTTAAATACTAGCCATATTTAAACCCCTAAAATACCCAACCCAATTAACCCATAAACCCAGCCCAATATTCAATCCATACCCAGCCCAATCCCTAATTAAATCTGAGCCGTTGATCAAATAAGATCAACGACCCGGATCTCCCCTTTCCTAAATTAACTCCCACCAAACCCCCCTCCCCGTCTCAGTTCGAGACTCCTCACTCTCTCTCTTTGTCTCTTCTTCTCCCCTTCTCTCTAGAACCTTATGGTTCTTTGTCTTCTCCGATGGCTTTCTTCGGCCACTTCCAGCCTCACCTCTTTCGACTACCAGTCTCCATGATGTCCCTTCTCTCTTGTTCACTTCATCTCTGAGGCCCTTGAGGGCCTGGGCGATGCCAACTCGCTCTTAGGGGCTCCTGCTTGGGTTGTTTCCGGCCTCTCCAGTGGGGTTTGGACACGACCACGCCATATCCACCACGATCTTTGAGTTTCACGGCAGGTTCTACGATTTCTCTGGTTTCTTATGAAACCCTAATTTTTTGCCTAAACCTTTTGAATCACTGGTATTTTTAACGATTTAAAGTTGTTTCTTCATGTTTTATACGGTTCTCAACTCAATCTCTAAAAATCTTCAATTTTAAAACATTTTTCTTCCTTTTAAAATTAAGGGCTTCTCTGAACCTTTTCTATGTTGGTCCTACTGAGTTTTCTCTTCATTCTTAAGTCTATTCTCTGCATATTGTGATGATTCTGTGATTGTTATCTCGCCTATCTTAAAACCCTAATTTCTCTATGTCTGATTCTGTGTATTAGCATGACTCTCTCTCTGTTTAAGTTTCTGTACCTCGAACATGTTCTACTGAGTTTCTAAGGCCTAACCTACTCGAATTATTTATATATGATTGTTTATTCATCTCTTAACTTGTCCGTGCTATGCTTATTAGCTCTTCTATATATTTGTTGAAATTTGGAGCATAAATACCTCCTGATTGACTTTGATCTCTTTGTTGAATGATGTGATTGAGAATATGAAAACTCTGCCTTTTTGTTTAGACTGATTGATTCACTTCCTTGTTCATTAATTTTCTCTATTTTCTGAACTACTATGGCTTTCTGAATCTAGTATTAATTGTTTACCCTATTATTCCTTCCCTTAAATCGAGCCTTGACTGATTTTACTTTGACGTATGGAACTATGTGTTTTACTGTTGAATTCCAATCCCTTAATTTAAGGTAGTGATTTGTCTTGATTCTTCAGTTAATTGATTCCGAGATTCCTTGTTACTTAACAGACCTTGATTGTTTCCTTATTTAAGTCTTGTGCTGACTTTATTTACCTTATATGGCTATGTGTTTTACCATTTTGAGTTTGAATCCCTTGACTTAAGGGAACCGGGTATTTTCTTACACTGATTCGATTTTGTCTTCTTTTACCATTGTCTTTTACTACCTATTTGCAACTATAAATACTCTATGTCTTTCAATGACACCGAACACACACAGACTTGTGTTCAAACTTATTCTCTTTTATCAATACTGCTCTAAGCTCTCTTGTGCTCTTGCTCTCTTTCTTTCCATGTTCTACTGTTGTTCCCTGCTTTTGTCTCTTAGTAGCCGACTGTAAGCCAAGGCTACTATTTTGTTATCACTTGCTCTTACATTCTGCTGTGCTCTTCTATCATCTGGTATGTTCTAATTAATTCTCCAAAGCCCCAAACCAATGTGTTTATTTATATTTCAGTTTTTCATATTCTTAATTGTCTTCTACCTATGTTTCTACAGTTCAACATGTAATTGATTCCTTGTTTGCATGTTGATACTTGCCATGTTTACCTCTTTATATGTCTATGAGTGAAGTCAATACTTGCTATAAACCTTGCCTATTTCTGTATACATTCGTTAGGTTATTTCTTTTCTTGTTCAAGTATTATGTGTCCCCTGATCCCCCTACACCTTTTACCTGTTATTGCTTATCCTACTTATGACTTATATGCTTATGACTATTGTTTGCTCCTAATAACTGTCTCCTGCTACTGTCTACTACCATAGTCCTTTCTTGGTCCCCTGAACCTCTTTGATTTTGTGTACTCATGCTTAGTGAGTTTTCATAAGTCTCTGTATCTCTTGGTGTTATTATGTGATCTATTTTCCTTTTTGTCCCATTATCCTTGTGTGCAATCCTGTATTGCTGAACTGTTGATTAATGTTTCTGTTTATTTTAGGTTAATCTTTCAAAAACTAACTCTCCAGTTTTGAAAACTCTTTTCTTAAACTATGAACTTTCCTCTTTTCCCTGCACTTACACTACTCCTAGAAAATTAGGTCCTACCTCCTTCGTGTGATCATTGCCTTGAGTACCCCTAAGTACTCATTGGAAATTTGACACACAAGGCTGGTAATTCCACACTGCACTTTGTTAAAATCTTGGCAATTTTCCCGGGTGCTGGTATTGGCCAGGGATCCATTGGGCCCTTTGGGAGCTCTGCCGCACCCATGCCATTAAGGTTGTGAAACTCGAAAGAAGTGAGGCAGGGAGATTGGGTCTGGTTGAAGGCTCCCTATAGAATAACTTCTTATTTTCCTTTTTCATCAATGTAATTTATTATTCAGGTTTGTAATAACTTGTAAACGAATATTGGGGCTGGATAGTGAATTTGGGAGGGGTTATGCATGCATAGCTTAGGTGATGGGTAGAAAACATGCCTATATGACTTTATTTCTGCATTAGATAACTTGTATAGGACATGCATCTCACATAGTAGAAATCATGTTTTAGGTCTTTCACTTTCAGCATGTTATCATCCTCAATTCATAATCCTGATCAGTTAATAACAGCCTAATAAACTGTCATAAGGTCATTACTGCATTTCCATCTTAGAAACCATGTGTTAGGAATTTCAATGTTCATTAGATATCCTGTTGTTTAGGATCTTGTACTTGTTTGAATTGCAAATCGTTAAAACGCCTAATTAGCATGCTTAATCTAATAAAAAATGCGGTTAGCCTACTTGAAACATTTCTGCAAATACATTCTTTAAAATCAGAATCCAAAATATGCGTGTTCACCTTCTGAGATAGTTAGGCAATGTATACGACGCCTAGGCAACTTTAGGCCGAATGCGATAAAATTAAACCAATTATGTTTAGGGCTAATCAACCTCTTTAACCTTTTGAACCCTGTTGCTCTCATTCTTGTTTTACCTCACTGAGGTTCACTTTGTTTTACTAAAACTCTGGCTCTATTTTAAAACAATCTTGAAATTATGCATTTGCTTCCCTTAGGACTTTCTGAGTTTTGCACTGTTATGCTTTAAACTACTGGATCCTCAAAGATACTTCACTTCACTCAAAATCGTGTCATTTTGAATCCTTGCTCTGAATATTTAAAGCTACTGTATTTTTGGGTCATTTATCACTATTTTTACTTCAAAACCAGGCCTCAATAATTTTCGGCTATGTTTTCTTAAAGCTTTAAATCATTGCACTTCTTAATTTTACCACTCCCCCTAAACAACTGCATTTCTAAAAAATCAGCTATTTCTCTTAATTACCCCTTCACTAAGTTTTCCAAATCAACTCACTGTTTTACTCAAAACTCTTTTTTAACCCCATCTCTGAGACTCTAAGTGTGTTTGAGACGTGCCAATTGTATGTCTATATGTGGGGGGATTTATGAGCCTTTATTTGCTCCCCCCCCCTATGTGTCCCTTTATATGTGAGGTCCTACTTGTTTTACATGTCGATTAGAATTTTATCCTTTTATACTTAAGAGTTCAGCCTAGTACTCACCTTGTAGGATTAGTAGTTATCACGACCCAAAACCTGGTTCAGGTCGTGATGACACCTAATGGCGAGGTTAGGCAAGCCAACATATAAATCCCCAGGAGTTACTACCCCAGAACTCGTTTATTCCAGTTATTTACAATTTATAACAAATAAAATGCGTAATGTAGCATCGATATGAGGTAAGGCCGTAGATACAAGCTGAACCATAGCTAGGCCAAATATGTACAACCCCGAATCCCAACATAACTACAACAAGTATGTGCCAGGACTAGTGTCACATTGTCAACGGACGGCTACATAGATACAACAACTGAAATATATATATACAAAAATATACAAGCCTCAGTCTGGAACAAAAGACTGAGCAAAATGAAACTAGAAGGCTCCAGAGGTGCTGTCAGGATGACGCCAAGAGGACAGCTCACCGTATGGAACGACATCGCGATCAGTATCTATCAGCAGACGGACGACCAGACGGACCAACCTCAAGACCTGCACAACCAAGTGCAGAAAAGAAAAGAAAGTGCAGCATGAGTACATATAAACGAATATGTACTCAGTGAGTATCCCGTCTAAACTCGTAAAGAGTAGTGACGAGAGGTAGTATACTCACTAAGGTCCAGTACATAATAAAATAAGGTACACGCCGAGAAATAAATCATGTGAG